>PVIU01032230.1:0-13802 GCA_004026605.1 Ondatra zibethicus
ATCCCACAAGACAAAATTTGAAATAATTACTAAAAATATAGAAAATATATGAAGATTGAGTAAATGCTTTGAAAATCATAGCAAATGTGTCTATCCTAATATGTGGCCACTGTCATGCTCTGGAAAGAGGAAAAGAGCAACAAAGTTAAAATTTTTCTCCTGCAACCCTGGATTTTATATACTGTCTCATTTAAATCTTGGCAATTTCTGTTTCTCAAACTAAATTATTTTCCTCACCTCATGTGCCAAAGGAAGCACTTCTCTAAATTACATCACCCTTTATAATCTAGTTGAAGCTTTATCCTGCTAATTTATTTCCTGAGACTCCTAGTGACCTTTCTCCACCTAACTGCCTACATTTATCAAGAAAGTGTTAATCGTTTGTAAGCTTGAGTTGTTACATAAGTGTTTCATCAACTGTGAAATTTGCTATGTTTCCTTCCTGTATTAAAATTAATATGACCTTGATAACCTCGACTGAGCATCACTTTATGTCAAGCCCTCACTTGATGAGTTTATATGCATTACCTTATTTAATCTTTATAGTATCTCCTGAAATTCAGGTACTATTTACAATTCACATATATTAAAGGATGTTCCTAATTTTAGACTATATATACATATATGTGTGTGTGTGTGTATATATATATATATTCACAGTTTTCTGAAGGTGTATATTAACATCAAATCTACCCCAAAGGGAATATACCACCATTATGTGATTGGATGATCAATAAATGACATCCAATAAAATATATATCAGGGTCTTGCTAGACAGGCTATATATAGCTTAGTAATCAGTTAGTATTCTGTATGTAGTATGATCATCCTGAGTGCTGGCATTACAGAAATGCATCACTACAACCGTCTGGAGTCATGATTTGAATTCAGGTCACTTGATCCCAGTACCTCTATATACCTCTTAAGTCTACAAATTATTTAAATAAAAATGTGTTCTATA
Organism: Ondatra zibethicus; assembly: GCA_004026605.1. NCBI lineage: Eukaryota > Metazoa > Chordata > Mammalia > Rodentia > Cricetidae > Ondatra > Ondatra zibethicus. The sequence continues at coordinate 962 of PVIU01032230.1, forward strand.
AGCATATTAATCTCACTTCCATTTTAAAATAACATTCTCTGTATTATAGAAAAGTAAAAGTTCATCAAAGATATAAGATAGAAAGTGTCTGAGAAAATTTAAATGCACACCTTACTAGGCCAGGATGGAGTGGGGAGGGCCTTGGGCTTCCCACAGGGCAGGGTACCCTGCCCCCTCTTATGGAAGCAGGGGGAGGGAGGAGGGTTAGTGGGGGAGCAGGAGGGGACTGGGAGAAGGGGAGAAAGTGTAATTTTTTGAATGAAAAATAAAAGAATATTTTAAAAAAGAATAAAAGTCATTTATTGATCATCCAATCACATAATGGTAGTTTATTCCCTTTGGGGTAGATTTGATGTTAATATACACCTTCAGAAAACTGTGAATACGTATCATGTTGAATATACAAGTTAGCATTCTAAATTTATACTTATTTCTGAATCAGAAGCATTTCTTTTATTGTTGAATAGTTTTGAAAAAAATTGTAAGACTGGAATAAAAGATGTTTCTTCTATAGTTGTTGATGAAGAAGGAAATTATTCTAAGTAGCCTAACCATAAACTGTTAGTTTTTTTTATAAAAAAATCTTTTTTATAAAAGACATATCAGATATAATTATTGATGTAATCATTGAACTCTTCCAAAAAGTATTTCTCAGGAATAAAATATAAAATTATATCATAGAAATTCCAAAACATCCTGAGACATATGAGACACCCTGGCCCGTACTGCTCTTCTCAAGACTTAAAGGGAAAAGCGCTCTGTTTCAGTCCAGACAAGGGATAGTGCTGTCTACCTTAAGAGCTGGCGGCTCTAACTTCTCGCGTGCCTAACAGCTAAAGAGAATGAAGCAATATAGAAAAACCAGCTTCTGTGTTTTCTGACATACCGCCTTCCTTTTTTATGAGACTATACTCTTGCCCTTCTCTCGACATAAGTAGAGTGGGTATTTTAAATTATTTCCATGACTGAGCTAAATGTCTAACTGATGTGTAGGTGTGACATTTTTAAGCTTCCAAAGTCAACCATCTCTGTATTTGCCAGAGTTCTTTTGCAAACCTCAGGAGAGCTTTTAAAAGCAGATAGATATGTCTCCATCAGGGCGGGTTCAGCTATGCACTGTCTCTAAGAGTTCCATAAAGGCATACTAACTGACGTCTGTGGGCCCTTCCCTGAATTCAAGCTATGAATGCAGAAATAGCTGCTCACATGTTTCTGAAATGCATGGTTCAAAAAGTTTAACAGTAGGAGGCCTAATTTATGCTAATCATTTCATTTCAGCAAAGGAAAGAAATACAAATTGTTTTGTTTAAAAGCTCATATTAATTGGGTTAATATTTGATTTTAAACAGATTGAATGTAGCTAACAAATGTGCATGAGTTAAAAATGTTATCAGCATTTTAGTAATAAGAATCAACATTTATCATAATTTTAATGCAAAACATACGTATTGAACACATAGAAGTTAAAGTTGTAGATAAATATGTATGATGTTAGAAAATAGATAAATTAGAGTAACCCCCCTCAGGAAGCTCACAAGCTTGCAAGCAAGAACATCAGTGAAATGCAAGATAGAAAGAGACGCCATAGCAGCTTTATCCCTAAAACTTTCTGATGTACAGAATAGGAGTAAGGGTTGACAGTTCTGCAGTCAGAGGGACGTTTATGAAGAATGAGGAAGTATTCTTAGAAATGCAAAAATGAGTGATGAAAATTCAGAAAGGAAAAATCACAGATAGACAGTGTCAGGAAAGGAAATCCTTAGGAGAAAATTAGACAGTTAAAACGTTTTTTCCATCTGATTAGATTCCTGAAGGTGTTCAGGAAGATAAATAGACATAAAAATGGCAGTTTCCAAAACACACAAAAAAATTTAGAAAGTAATTTAAATTATTTTTCTTCCATGAGAAATTCTTGGGATCAGAAGACTTACAAATATCTACTGGCATTTAAGTCATTTAAAAGTCACATCAAATTGCTTTGCAAATAATTAAGTAATATATCTGTCAAAAATTTCTTGGCAGTTAAATATTTCAGATTTTGAAACATACCAAATAATGACACAATTGTGGTTTCCTTGTCATGTGCTTCAATTCTGAAGGCTACCACATCAGAACATATGCTCCAGGTCTCCTCTGATATTTGCCAAACCCCTAGGATCGCTCTCTGGCCTTCTTTTGCTGTAGCAAAGCATTTGTAATCCTCCTTCATGCCTTGCTATTCCTCTAGCAGTATACTACCAGTCAAAGTTAGTATTTTATCACTCAATGATATTATGTTTCCAAAACAAAATAAATGAAACAAAGCAGTATCCAGTAAAATACATAATTAAATATTTAAAAAATAATTCAATAAAAGTTGTATTGTTTACCATCAATGTCAAATGATTGATGTAGGTAAATTCTGAACCCATTTTCAATATAGCTTTGTAAGTAACTAAGCTTTAGTTGTGTGCTCAAATTGGTTTTTACAAAACACAGCTTTATGTACTCAGAAGAATGCCTATTGAATTTGATAACCAATGCAATTTTACTTCTTTAATTATATAATGTAATATGGACACATTTTCATAATGTCCATGTCATATATAATTCCTGCTAAAGCATACTGTACTAAAGTACAAGGCACCCCCTCCCTTGGTAAAAGGTGAAATCTTGGGGTTATTATCCAATTCTTTCATTTCTTTTATTCCAATAGCCACTTAAAGAGACAAATTTAAATGTAGCAAAAATAATTAACAGGAACTCAGCATAGTCATTAAACAGTAGATTCTGAAATTACCCATTTTAAAAGCTCTGTGTTGCAGCTACTTTTTTAATGTCCTGAGATAGCTGTGTTTCTTCTCCCTGACCACACTGGATGACGTACTTTCAACAACCTACTAAATAATCCTCTGCATCAGGAATCTCTAAGTATAACGACCTCTTTCTTCTAGGTGTGAAGTGAAAAAGACCATGTGCATGATTTGAGAATGAGGCCTTCATTCATTCAGTCAAATATCTGACTTTTTGCAATGTAAATATGCAAGTACTTAAAATGGCATCTAAATTAATGTAGTTATCACAATTCATTGACTCTATTATTTGTGATGAATCTTAATAATTAGGCTAATTAACGTATTATAGACACAAGGAATACTTGTATGCTTTCCTATCCTGCACAAAATATGCTAGAAAAATCCAAAGCTACTATACATTACCAAGAGGGTTTTATAAAATAGACAAAAAATGCATGCATATGTGTGTATGTGCTTATATAATAATGGGGACTGAAAAGAGCCTATGAATTGTGGAAACTTTATTAGATTTGTGTCGTACAAGACATAGTAAGCATCCAAGAGAAAAACAGCATGATGCTGAGGACAATGACTGGGACAGCTATGCGTGAGAAATGCAAGTTCAATCTATCATTTTACTTTCCTCGCATTTTGTTAGAAGACATTAAGGCAAGGACCGAAACTAAAATTTTAACTTAAAGAGAATATGAATCCATAACGTTAAAAATGAATAACAAAAAAAATAAAATAGAAACATTACAACCTGAATGCTATGATCAGGAGAAATTTGCCAAGTCTTGATTTTCTTTCTTTTCTTACCATTATAATTAAGATTTTTCTTTTTTATCAGTTGCTGCCAGGTGCCACTTAATTTGGTGTTCAGTGTTTCCACCTATGAGAGATCATTTACTATGGGCTGGAGAGGAGAGATGGACTAGTGTTTAAGAGCATCTGCTATTCTTGCAGAGGAGTTAGGTTGGGTTCCTAGTTCTCACATGGTAGCACACAAAAGACTACAGTCCTAAGTATTACAACATGTTTCTTTTCTTTTTTTTTCTTATTTTTTTGCCTCTGTGGATAACAGGCATACAAGTGATGGACATAAATAACTATAAGTAATCACTATTATGCATACAAAAAGATATGTAAATATTTTTTTAAAAAATCACCCTCATAAACAAGTTGCAATTGCAAGCCAGTGTGAATAGGAAGCTTCTCATTTCACTTTACCTAGTTAAAACCGACTTGCTGACCTCTAGCTGCGCTTTTGCCAATCAGAAACTACCAACCACCTCCTAGCTTATTTTCTAGTTTAGCCAATACATTACATTTTCTCTGTCTGGTGTCCTTAGACACCTTAGGAATCTTTCCCCTTTATCTCTGCCCACTAGGAAGCACTGAACCATGTGCTGTGCCACCTGGTTCATGGATCAATGTGTGTGCAGATAGACTCAGAGATTTTGATGTGTTTGATTTTATCGTGTAACAATCCTGAGCACGTATCCCAAGCAGAGCCCAGCAACGGGTCTCTGAAGCCCAAAGCTAACTAACAGTCCTGGCTCAGGGTTTGCTGACTGTGGAAGCATGCGTGTGCCGCAATAACCTTGCTAAGAATGTTTTCTCACCTCTTACATGCCATCAACAATTGTGCCTGATTCCCCTAAGGTGACTCCCAATGAGTCTCAGCCTTGTTTAATCCCTTTTACTTGAATGTGGAGAAGCTTGTATGTCCAAAAGAATATGGCAATGGTGATGGGTAGCGGTCAGTCTTTAAGATACTTTTCTTAGCAGCCTGCAGAGACACACCATCCTTCTTGACTTTGAAAATGAGACCTGTCCTACTAGAAGAGTCACAGAGGGCAGTGTGACTAAGAACCTATAGCAGCTCTTAGGAACTGAGAGCTACCTCTAGGTGACAGTCAGCAAGAAAACATGGGCTTCACCTGGAGAGGAATTTGCTTCCTGATTCTTACCTGTTTTTGGTTATTTCTCGTGGTTACTTTTGGCAGCCTAGAAGCTGCTCTTAGCGTCATAGTCGTTGGACACAGCCCTCCAGAACTGGTCACATGGGGCAACTGCTTCTTCCAGGGTAACAGAAGAGAAGGTCTTGAAAATAAGCGTGACAGTGACTTCTTAGAGTCCTAGAAGGAGCATCCCACCACATTCTACAGCTTAGACATAGTCACAAGTCTGTCCTCAAGGGGAGGTGACACAAGGACATGATAGCCAGGAGACATAGACTATGCAGGAAGTCATCTTATTAAACAAGAGATGTAGCTATTAAGTTTATGTGGGGCTTTAAGCAGTTTTGTGTTTCTTAGACAGGCCTACACATAAGAAAATTTATGGATTTACACAAAGGAAAAAGTTCCTTGATGCCTGTACCTTTCTCTGGTAAAGTTCATGTGGCAACAGCTATAAGTGAATAAATGATCGAATACGTTCAGGTTTATTCAGATGTGTGTAGACATGATTGAAAATTACATATCTAGTCACATTATTCTATTAAAAGTTTTTTATTATGTTATGAAGAATCTCCACCCTGTTTTTCATCCTAATGCTCCCAGCTAAATTTTTCAACAGACGGTAATAAGAACTCACTGGAACCAGGAAACTTGAGAGATTACTTAGTGGTTAAGACTGCCTTGCTCTTCCAGAGAATTCATGTTCAGATCCCGGCACCCACGTCAGGTGGCTCACGACTGTCACTCCAGCGTCAAGGCATCGGAAACCCTCTTCTAGCCTCTGTGAGCGCTTGTACACGCATGATGTATGCATGCATGCACACTCAAACATGCACACGGGCACACACGCATGCACATTAACTTTTAAAATTAAGATAAAACTTTTAAAAATGTTCACTGAAATGGGTTTGCAGGAACCTTTTGCCATCAGCGGGAAAACTTTACCATCAAACTCTGAGAGCAAAGTGACTAGGTTGCGCGGCCCTTTGCTTCATGCCAGCCTTTATGTGAACATTCAGGGCTTGTGGAGCACCCTGAAATCGAAAAGGGAATCTTGCTTGCAAAATTAAATTAAAAATTTTAAGAGATACTTTATCCCTAAGAAAAAAGATTATCACCTTCAAAATGAGCGCATTAAAGACTGGCTGATTTTTTTTTGAAAGGGGATCTCTGAACACTGGTTCACAGATTTAGATTATATCTGAGATCCTCGGGACACACCAAGAATACAGTGCGAACTACTGGCTCAGCCTCCAAGAAGGAAAAGCTTCCAGCAAAGTCAGTGGAAATTAAAACATGCCCAAAGTCTGCAGAGGCAGATGAAAACAAGTCTTATCTTTCTTTCCATTCATCGATTTACTCAGCCAAGCACTAAACCAATGAACAATACGAATATTAATAAAGTCTATTTCAACTTAAAAAAAATCACCCTCAATCCTATTTATTTACTTATACTTCTGAGATCACCTGAAGTTTGACATCTCATACAACTGCTTATAAAGCATAAGTATCTTCCAAGGAAACCTTTGGAAAGTGTCTGAAATTTCTCTGAATGACTCTATGATGTTAATTTTGGTTGATTGGATTCTGTGCTAGATGAACATGATATTTAAACACCAGCCTTTGAGTAAAAGAATTCTATAGTGACTTAGTAATGTCTGTGATTAGTCTGAGGTAATACCAAACACATACCAGCTTCTTTTCCAATTGTTGTGAGAAAATACCCTGACAAAAGCAACTTAGAGGAGAAGGGGTTTGCTTAGCTCAGTATTCAGGACACAGGCTAGTAGGGATTTCAAAGGAATGAGATAGTCATAGCCACAGTCAAGAGCACAGAGAGAATTGATGCATGTACGCTTATTAGTGTTCAGTCTGCTTTCTCTATTCTTACACAGTCCAAGACCCCAAACCTAGAATTGACACACAGTGAGTGAGTCTTCTCATCTCAATTAATGTCATGAGACAATCCCATGAGAGGTATAACTATGTAAGAATGTTTGAAGAACCCATTTGAAACCAATTTTATAAATTTTGTATCTTTTTCCATATGAAGAAATTCAAGTGTAGTTACCCTACATAGGTTATTATGATCCAGTCATAAGTCATGGGTAACCAAATATAAAATTCTGCAGCAAGTGTGGCTTGTATCATTGGTTAAAGGCATTTCTGATGTCCCCATACAACACAGGCTCTTGTCATGGCTCTTGGTTGTTCAAAATAATTTGATGGTAAGATCCTAATGCTGAGGGCACCACACACCACAGGACATTCCAGGACAAGTAGATATCAAGTCAGTAATGACCACAAATCTTTCTCCATGCTAGCTTTATTTCATCATTATATAGTCTCTTGAGGTATGTGGGAGGGGATTAAACAGCATTCTTTATCAAGTGTAAATCCACTAAACTACAGTACTGACCATAGGGGCAAGTTAGGCTCATAGGAATATAAGGTTCAAACCAGCCACTATTCCAGCATGGAGGGGCGGGGAATTCACGGGCCCTCATCCTGACTGAGGAACTACTGACAGATAAGGTCTTACAGGGGAAGGCAAAACAGTTTTACTTAAGGATAGGCTTCTCATAGGCTGGCACTATTCCAATATACGGGCAGCAATTTATATGAATATTTAACAAAAATAGTAGGAACGATAAGAAATTGGGGGATCTGTGAGGAGCTGGGGAAGAGGTGGAGGGTGAATAAGATCAAAATATATCTTATGAAATGCTGAAACGATTCAAAAAATATTCTATTTTTAAAAGATAATAATCGCCTACAGACATGTCCACAGGAAAACTGATTGGACAATCTCCAATTAAGACCCTCTTCTCAGAAGATTCCTGGTTATGTCCACTTGACAGTTGACACAAACCATCATGATGCACATTGGATGATACAGTCAATTGATATTATTTAAGTAACCTTGAAGTTTATCTATGCATTTACTAATTCTCTAAATTGAAAAAAAACATGGAAATTGTTTCACTGCTCTTCCTTTATCTTCTAGTCAAACACACATACTCTTTCATGTATTTTTCATTGAGACATGTTAAGTTTATGATATTGAAACAGAAATCATGTCTAATCATTCAGAAATGCGTAAAAGAAAAGAAGGAAGTGGTGCCTTAGTTCCTTGTGCTTTACTTCTGTTCCCCAACACAAAACCAATGATCATAAGCTTCTTTATAAAAGATGCTGGCAAGTAAATATATATATGGTTTTCATGTACTAAACTATTCTGACATGCGGAAATGTTTTGATTATGAGATTAGTTTACCAAACATTTTCTATGACTGGCAATCACAGCTCACATGTGAGTTAGTGAGCATGAACATCTTCTAGCTTCTCTAAGTCAAAAATTTGTTACAGTAATGACAGCAAAATGACCAAATATTAAATGCTTTTTAATTTTTATTCTAGTAAGGGGCATTTTCTATAAAGAAAGAATTATTCCTTTTTATTTGATGAATGGTTTTTGCATGATTTTATTGGAAACTGGCGTACTCATCTATGACACTAAAATCATGCAATATGCATTCATTTGTTTGTTCATTACCCATTTATTCATCTCATAAGTACTCATTGTCTTTCATATGCACCAAGTAGTAGTATTCTATTCACTTGGAGAACAGCAAAAATAAACAAATGGACAAGCAGAACATAAACCCCAATATTAAATACCTCCTATCATGGCAGTTGTAAAAATAGACAAGAGAAATCCATAAAATTCAAGTCTATTTAATGTATTAAGGAATGAAGAAACAATACAATGCAGAAAACAAGCTTGAATAGTCAAAGGTGTTGCATTTTTTACTCTAGGGTCAAAATAAGTCTGTATTTCGAAGGCTTTTGTAAAAGTCTACAAAGAAACAAAGCAAGGAGAAGAGATTCTATACAATGGCAAAACTACAGAAGCAAAATAACAACAACCACTGATTTCTGAGGAGGAGAATTCTCGTTTGCTCTAGGAATAAAAAGGGCCAGTATTTAAAAGAAAAGAAAGCGAGTAGAAGTGGTAGAAAATGCAGTTCAATGGAGGGCAGGTAAGATCGTGTAGCTATTTCCTTGTCATTTATTTTACTCAGAGTTAAAGGAATCAAAAGGAAGTTTGTGAAACAGAATGGTGCAACCCATTTTCATATTTTATTTTAATAATTATAATGAACAGAAGAGTGGCAAGTTTAGAATCAAGCAGATGAAGGCAAGAGGTCATTGGGATGGTTCAATGACAATGAAAGAATGGCATACACTGGGAGTGGTGAGGTTAGATGCTATCACACTTTAATCTACAAAGGAGAGTGAACAGCCTGAAATGATTGCCTTGGAGTTGCTATGTATACAATTTGTAAGTTGCAAGTAATCTAGAAGTCATTAGTAGCACATATACATCTATAGTTAGTAATTATAAAGATGCATATAATCAAATATTAAGAGAAAACTATCACCAAACTAAGCCCGTGGAGCACAGCAACATTTAGAAGTTGAATAGGAAAAGACAAATGACAAAGAAGACGTAGGAGAGCAGAAAGGCAATGGTTCATATGAGATTTTAAATATCCCTTTATAAAATGATGAGAATAAGTTGTAAAGGATTTATCTAGCATATCCAAGGGCCTGGATCTGATTTTTCAGCACTAATAAGAAAGAAGACTAAAAGTCCTACACAATAATTGTCCTCAATAAAAAGTGCTGTGACAATCCAGAAAGATAGAAATCTAAAGAATTAGCTTGTAATATATGTAATTCAGTGTTCACCAGGACACAAGTCCTTGGGGGAGTTAAAAACAAATTTCCACAATAAGTGGATTAATAGAAGGAAAAAGATCGCTGAGAACAATTGAAGACAATACAATTTAGGCACACTTAGAATTTTTTCTTAGAAAAGAACACCATAGCTGTGTGTAGCATGAATTCTAATTTATCTTAATAATAAAAACTCAGAGTCAGATATCGGGGTAAATGCTGAGAGATCAGAGAAGTAAAGGAGCCAGCTACTAGAGAGATTTTTTTACTTCTATCAAATCCTTAGACCACAAGGGGCATGATCCTGTCTCCACAAATCTTCAGACTGAATGCTATGAGCTCCTGTCTCTTTGCACCTTTATGCTAAAGAGGTGTAAAGTTTATAAGGTTGAGAGACATCAAAAAATAGTTTTGGATGATCTTGCAAATTAGGATAGAAAGTGAATTATGTACATACCTTTGAACTCACCAAGATAGGATAGATAATGGAGCATTTTCTCTGAATTTGTCAAATGCAAACAGGCTGATCATTGTTGATGTATTTATTGTTTTATATTTTGTATATAGTTATTGTGCTTATTGTATATAGGTTTTACTTCCATTAGTTATACCCTTTTTTATTTTAGACAAAAAGGGGAATGTGGTGATCTGTGTGTGTGTGTATGTCTGTGTGTTGTAACAAATGAAGATCATTTGTCAGTCATAGAGACCAGGCAGTGGTGGCACAGGTGTTTAAACCCAGAATTCGGGAGACAGAGGTAGACAGATTTTTGTGAGTTTAAGGCCATCCTGGGCTATGCTAGATTGAATCAATCTATAAGGGAAACAGAGTTCACACCTTTGATCCCAGCACTTGGGATCCCATGCCTTTAATCCCAGAACTAGGTAAATGGAGAAAAAAGTGAAACAGCTGGGCAGACAGTGACACAAGGCAGGAGGAGAGAGGAGCTCAGTTTGAGGGCCTGTAGAGACAGAATACTCCTTTCAGTCTGAGGATTTCATATAGCTAAAAACTAGAGGCTGTCTCTTCTGCCTCTCTAATCTTTCAGCTTTCACCCCCTAATATCTGACTCTGAGTTTTTATTATTAAGATCAGTCAGATTTCAAACTACAGGGGTATTTAATTATAAAGATATCATTCAATAAATAGCTTTCAAAACAATAATAACTTTGGCCAACAATTTGAAATAAATTGAGAATTTCACGGGTAGTATCTATATGAAGATGATGGTAGATTGCAAGAGAGTATTGCATGGTTTGACCTAAGTCAAAACCATAGAAAAATATTGGCGTACTGGAGAGAAGATAGATCATCTTGAAACAAAAGACAGATTTAGTTCAGGAGTAGTGGTGGGAACGATTCTTCCATTATATACACATATTTGTGTGGTGGGTGTGTGTGTGTGTGTGTGTGTGTGTGTGTGTGTGTGTGTGTAGTGTAGTGTAGAAAATGTAAATTTGATAAGTGCCACGTTTTCTTAAGGTTTCAGCTACAGCCAGGAGACATTCAGACACGTAATCAAAAAATGCAATAATACAAGGAAGCATCTGTGAGATAATTTGCATAACAGTGTCTGCATTTTTCTTAATACTCGTGACAGGTTGATATCCACAGCCTATGTTTACACTGGGGAAAGTTTTCAGTTCTGTATTACATGCTTCATTACCTCATTCCTCTTAGAATCAAAGTGGCTACAGATTTATTCTATTTATTGTGAATAAACATGGATGGGGTTGGCAATGGAACACAAAATAATCTGTCACAGTTTGAGTGTTTATTTGTTAACAGATTAAAACTTAATGCAATCTTTCACTTGTTTTTTAAATTTATATTTGCAACTTGCAATAGAAATTTCTTAATTTATACTTGAAATTTATGTTTTTAAATTTATATTTTTTAAATTATATGTGACCCGCTAAAATGTTCAAGTGGGGACTGAAGGTGAATTTTGGATAAGAGATAAAAGTTGATAGTGCCAAGGTAAACGGAAACTGAAAGAACATTTCTTAGTCCATCTCAGGAAATGTTGCTTTGGCCTTTGATTACATTCTAGCACATTCTTAGCTTACTTAGTTCATCCAACTGTTTTAGCAGAGCAAAGCAGAATAATTTCATTTTCTTCTCCATTAACCCAGTTGTGTTTTTTATTTTCATATGCATGGAAGTCCTATTGAATCATGCTTAATGTAGATCCTGAAGTGAGGCCTGTTATTTTGCATTTCCAATGAGAGTCTTAGATTTTTGCCATGCTATTTGTTATAGATGCACTCAGAGTCAAAAACAAAACCGAAAAGAAAATAAAAAAAAACATACAAAGGACTCAAGAAACTAGACATTAAAATTCTAAATACCCCAATTAAAAAATGGGGTAATGATCTGAACAGAGAATTCTCAAGAGAAGAAGTTCGAATGGCCAAAAGATACTTAAGGTCATGTTCAACTTCCTTACCCATCAGGGAAATGCAAATCAAAACAACTTTGAGATACCTACCATCTTACACCTCTCAGAATGGCAAAAATCAACATCAACGATTGCCTATGCTGGAGAGGATGTGGAGTAAGGGGAACTCTCATCCATTGCTGGTGGGAATGCAAACTTGTGCAACCTCTTTGGAAATAAGTGTGGCTGTTTCTCAGGAAATCGGAATCAACCTGCCTCAGGATCCAGCAATACCACTCTTGGGAATATACCCAAGAGAAGTCCAATCATACTACAAAAGCATTTGTGCAACTATGTTCATAGCAGCATTATTTGTAATAGCCAGAACCTGGAAACACCCTAGGTGCCCCTCAATGGAAGAATGGATCAAGAAAGTGTGGAATATATACACATTAGAATACTACTTAGCGGTAAAAAACAATGACATCTTGAATTTTGCATGAAAATGGATGGAAATAGAAAACGCTATCCTGAGTGAGGTAACCCAAACCCCAAAAGACGATTATGGTATGTACTCACTCATTAGTGGACCCTAGCCATAAAACAAAGGACACTAAGCTTATAACTCACATGCCCAGAGAAGCCAAATAGCAAGGTGAACCCAAAGAAAAATATATAGAGATCCTCTTGGAAATTGGAAGCAAACAAGATTGCTGGGCAAAAGTTGGAAGCACGGGAGTGGGGATAGGGGTGGAGGTAGGGTTGTGGGTGGGGGTGGTCAAAGGGGAGAAGGGGAGGGAGAAGGGAAAGACTGGGGAGAGCTTGGGGGGAGTGGGAGGGTGGAGATGGAGGAAGGGCGGATATTGGAGAAGGGAATAAGATATCTACATTAAGGGAGTCATTTTAGGATTGGCAAGAGACTTGGCTCTAGAGGGGATCTCAGTTGTCCACGGGGATGTTCCCAGCTAGGTACTTGGGC
>PVIU01032231.1:0-13800 GCA_004026605.1 Ondatra zibethicus
TTGATATAAAGTGGTCAGCCACATGATGCTTGGATTTGATATAAAGTGGTCAGCCACATGATGCTTGGATTTGATATAAAGTGGTCAGCCACATGATGCTTGGATTTGATATAAAGTGGTCAGCCACATGATGCCTGGATTTGAGGCCTGCTCCATACGGAGCTCATGCCTGTGTGGTTTGAATGGAATTACCGCAAAACGCTCAAAAGGAGTGGCACCATTAGGAGGCGTAGCCTTGATGTGTGGCTTTCGTGGGAGGAAGTGTGTTCCTGAGGTTTGAGACACTCAAGCCCAGGCTGGGTGGCTCATTCTCTCTATCTGCTGCTTATGGACAGGGATGTAGAATCCTCAGCTCCTTCTCCAGCAGCATCATGCTGTGGGACGATGGTCTGCAGCCTGTCAATTGTATTTTAATAAACGCTGATTGGCCAGTAGCCAGGCAGGAAGTAGGGGCGGGACACCGAGAATTTTGGGAAGAGGGAAGTTTCAGTCTGCAGTCATCACCCAGATGCAGAGGAAGCCAGACACAGAGCAAGCAAGATGTGACTACCTCACCGAAAAAGGTACCAAGCCATGTGGCTAACACAGACAATAATGGGCTAATATAACTTATAAGAGTTAATAAGAAGCCTGAGCTAATAGTCCAATCCGTTTCTAATTAATATAGATCTCTGTGTATTTCTTTGTGACTGAACGGCTGCCTGACCAGGCAGGACCATATGGGACAGAAAACTCGGTCAACAGCATCATGTGTGTCTGCATGCCCCTACGCTTCCTGCCACGATGACAATACACTAAACCTCTGACTGTACGCCAGCCCCAACAAATGCTTTTCTTTATAAGAGGTGCCATGGTCACGGCGTCTCATCACAGCAACAAAATCCTAACTAAGACAGTCTGGTACTGCAAACTGGGTCAAAGTCCTTGGTTCGGAAGGTGACACTGTCACAGTGGGAACCTGCTACTGCTGTTTTCCTCAGTCACCATGTCCTCAAACTGTCTTCTAATGTTTATGTTTATGTCCATACATTTGAGCTGCTCTCCATCTTGGACAGATTTCTTTTTGCGGTAGGTGGCAGTTGAGGCAAAGACTCATTAACTTGTTAAAGTACTGAAAATAAGTAATTGTTGAGTGCTCAGTCCTAAAAAGGACATCTACCTCAAACTGCCTTATAACTCAAAGATTCAAAGAACATGATCAAAGAGGGGATAACAATGTAAGAGCCGGAGGAAGATGGAGATGTGCTGTGGAATGCTGTCCTCGGGACATGATGTGGCTGCCGCACTCACAAACGCACAGCGAGACCAAGACAGTCAAAATCCCAGCACCACAGGGACGGGCTTGTGAAAACCCCACCTCTAGCTGAGGCGCTACTTGGTGACTACTAAAGGAAAAGAGAGTCATTTTTCTTTTGGGGTGTGGTCACTGGTAGGTCGTCCATGCTCCAGTGGATGGCCCACCCATGTGTGTGGGTTAAATCCATGTGTGTCTGGGTAGCAGTAAGTAGACCAAGGAGTTATTGAGGAAAAAAGAAGGGTATGAAGTTGGGAGAGTCAAGCGGGGACCAGAGAGGAAAGTGGGGTGTATGAAATATACATTGTAGGGCTGAAAAGATGGTTCAATGGTTAAAAGCACCCACCCAGGTTCAATTCCCAGCACTCCCATGGGGGCTCACAAACCATCCATAAACCCAGTTCCTGGGGATCTGACGCCCTCTTCTGGCCTCTATGGGCACTGAGAACACAGACAGGTGCAAAGATATGCAAGCAAAATATCCATACACATAAAATAAAAAATACATCACAAACAGAATGAAATTCTTAAAGAACAAATAAAACATTACTCACGCTCAGAACTTTCAGTTATACATGTAAAGTCTCTCTTACAGGTGTACTTGAGAATAGCTCTTCCTCAGTGTCATCAAGATCCCTTTCCCCTTGGCTCTGGTCTGTAACAATTCATTTAACCTGTTACCTCCTGAGACACAGTTCCATCCAACCCACTCAGGCTCACAATATCTAGTCAGACAAGTTTTTCTGTTCCTTTCAATTGTCAGTTCTGAAACTAGTAATTTAAATGAAGGAAGGGTGAGCTTCCAGCTCCCACTGAAACATCATCTGTATTAAAATGATGTGCAGCTGTGTCCCCCAGCCTTCAGATGTGAGTCTGTGACCTAGTTATGTGCTGGCTGAGCTGTCTGAGTTCCCGCCAGTGGAGTTAATGAGGTCTCATTGCTACAGCAGAGGAGCTGAAAAGAAGCCTAACAGAAACAATAACAAAATGAGTGTCATTTATTTACAACACATTCACTGTAAAGAATTAAAATAGAAAGATGTTTCTGCCTGATTCTGCCTTAAACGTCTATCCTTAATTCTCATTGTTTCAGAAGTACCACTGCAAATAAACTAGTCAAAGCTGGATGAGGTGGTGAATGCCCTAGAGTTTCAGCACTCGGGAGGCAGAGGCAGCGGAGGTCAGTGAGCCTGCGTCCACTCTGGTCTACATAGTGAGTTCCAGGGCAGCCAGAGCTACACAGGGAGACCCTGTCTTTAAGGGGGGGGGGATAGGTTTAACGCTATAAAATGTTAGATATAGCCTTTGAATTCCAGTATTAAAAGTTGCTTTTTAGGAGCTAAAGAGATGGCTAAGTGGCTAACCTGCTCTTCAGAGGATCCGGTTGGATCCCTAGCACCCACATGGTGATTCACATATTTTACATATGCCTGTCCTTAGGACACTGTTACAGTATATGCCAGTATGTCCCTAAATGACATAACCTTTTCTCTCTGCCCATATAAAAACATCTTAGACTCACTGCACGCAACAGTAGTAGGCAGCTCTACCTGCAGCCTATCTCCAGTACGGAACTTCCAAGAACATTCTTATCATATAAACAATCTTGACTACTGTCTCTAGATATGCAGTTAAACTAGGACTGAAGCCATGAAACGGCCAAAGCTAAAAATAACAGGGATAGAAGAAGGAGAAATCCAACACAAAAAGCACAGAAAATATACTGAACAAAATCAGAGGAGAAAATTTTTTCAATCAAAAAAAAATATGCCTATTAAGATACAAGAAGCTTACAGAACACCAAACACACTGGATGAAAAAAAAAGTACCCTCATCACATAATAATCAAAACACTAAACATACAGAATAAAGAAAGAATATTAAGAGCTGCAAAGGAAAAAGACCAAGTAACATATAAAGGTAGATGTAACAAAATTCAACCTGATTTCTCAATGGAAAAAATGAAAGCCAGAAAGTCCTGGTCAAGTGTTATGCAGACATTAAGAGACCACGGATACAAGCCCAGACTATTATCCTCAGAAAACGTTCAATCACCATAGACAAACTAAACAAGATATTCCATTACAGAACCAGATTTAACCAATACCTAGCCACAAACCGAGCCATAAACAAAGTGCTACAAGGAAAACTCCAACTCAAAGAAATTGACTACATCAACAAAAACACAGACAATAGATGATCTCACAGCAGCAAATCCCAAAGAAGGGAAAAACACACACAACAACATCACCAGCAACAAAAACTGAAACAACAGGAACTAGGAATCATTGGTTATTAATATCCCTTAATATAAATGGACTCAACTCAACTATAAAAAGACATGGGCTAACAGATTTGATATGAAAACAGAATCCATTCTTCTGATGCATACAAGGAAAACATCTCAATCTCTAAGACAGACATGGCCTCAGAGTAAAGGGTTGGGATTTTTTTTTCCAATTAAATGGACCTAAGAAGTAAGCTGGTGTAGCTATCCTAATATCTAACAAAAAAAACCCTTCAAACTAAAATCAATCAAAAGAGACAAAAAAGAACATTTCATATCAGTCACAGGAAAAATCCATCATAAGGAAATCTCAATCCTGAACCTCTATGCGCCCAATACAAGGGGACCCTCATATGCAAAAGGAACACTACTAAAGCTTAAATCACACATTAAACCCCACACACTAATAGTGGGAGACTTCAACTCACTATTGGACAGGTCTGCCAGACAGAAAATTAACATAGAAACAAGGGAACTAGCAGATGTTATATCTCAAATGGGCTTAACAGACATCTATAGAACATTCCACCCCAAAATAAGAGAATATACCTTCTTCTCAGCACCTCATGGAACCTTCTCAAAAACAGACCACATACTCGGTAACAACTCAACAGGCACAAAACATCCTAATAACCCCATGTATCTTATTGGATGACCATGGCTTAAAACTAGAATTCAACAGCAACACTAATTTCAGAAAGCCCACAAACACATGGAAATTAAACAATGCTCACCTGAAGCATCAATGGGTCAAGGAAGAAATAAAGGGAGAAATTAACGACTTCCTAAAATTCAATGAAAATGACCACACAACATACCCAAATTTACGGGACACAATGAAAGCAGTGTTAAGAGGAAAGTTCATAGCACTAAATGCCTACCTAAAGAAGCTGGGAAAATCCCACACTAGTGAATTAACAGAACACCTGAAAACTCTAGAACAAAAAGAAGCAAACTTACCCAGGAGGACTAGATGGCAGCAAATAATCAAATTGAGAGCTGAAATCAACAAAATACAAACAAAGAAAACAATACAAAGAATCAATGAGCCAAAGTGTTGGTTCTTTGAGAAAATCAACAAAATAGATAAACCTCTATCCAAACTAAACAAAAGGCAGAGAGAGAATATCCAGATTAACAAACTCAGAAATGAAAAGGGGGACATAACGACAGACATGGAGGCCATCCAGAGAGTCATTAGGTTATATTTTGAAAACCTGTACTCCACAAAATGAAAAACTTAAAGGAAATGTACAATTTTTGGATAAGTATCACTTACCAAAATTAAATCAAGACCAGATATGCAAATTAAATAGACCTATAACTGCTAAGGAAACAATAAACAGTCATCAAAAGTCTCCGAACCAAAAAAAGCCCAGAACCAGATGGTTTCAGCACAGCATTCTACAAAGTTTTTAAAGAACTATCATCAATACTCTTCAAATTGTTACACACAATAGAAACAGAAGGAACATTTCAAACACTTTTTGAGGCTATAACTACCCTGATATCCCAACCATACATAAACATTACAAAGAAAGAAAACTATAGATCATTTCCATTCATGAACATTGATGCAAAAATACTCAATAGAATACTGGCACACTGAATCCAAGACACATCAGAAAAATCATCCCCCATGATCAAGTCAGCTTCATCCCTGAGATGCAGGGATGGTTCAACACACGAAAATCTATCAATGTAATTCACCACGCAAAGGAAAATACACAGCAAGACAACAGCCAACATCAGACTAAATGGAGAGAAACTCAAAGTGATCCCACTGAAATCAGGAACAAGACAAGTTCGTTCACTCTCTTCATATCTATTTAATATAGTATTTGAGGTTCTAGCTAGAGCAATAAGACAACAAAAAGAGATCAAGGGTATACAAATAGGAAAAGAAGAAGTCAAACTCTCACTATTTGCTGATGATGATATGATAGTTTACATAAGTGACCCCAAAAATTCTACCAAGGAACTTCTACAACGCATAAACACCTTCAGTAATGTAGCAGGATACAAGAGTAACTCAAAAAAATCAGTAGCCCTCCTGTACACAGATGATAAATGGGCTGAGAAAGAAATCAGAGAAACATCACCCTTCACTATAGCCACAAATAACATAAAATATCTCAGAGTAACTCTAATCAAACATGTGGAAGACCAGTATGACAAGAACTTTAAATCCTTGAAGAAAAAAATTGAAGACATCAGAAAATGGAAAGACCTCCCATGCTCTTGGGTAGGTAGAATTAACATAGTAAAAATGGCAATCTTTATCAAAAGCAATCTACAGATTCAATCCAATGCCCATTAAAATCCCCAGCAAAATTTTTCACAGACCTCGAAAGAACAATACTGAACTTCATATGGAAAAGAAAAAAACCCAAGATAGCCAAAACAATCCTGTAAAATAAAAGAACTTCTGAAGGCAGCACAATACCTGACTTTAGACTCAAACTGTACTGAAAACAGCTTGGTATTGGCATCAAAACCGACATAAGGACCGATAGAACCGAATTGAAGAACCAGTTATCAATCCACACACCAACGAAACACCTGATTTTTGACAAAGAAGCAAAAAATACAAAATGGAAAAAAGAAAACATATTCAACAAATCGTGCTGGTATAACTGGGTATCAACATGTAGAAGAATGAAAATAGACCCATATCTATCACCATGCACAAAACTCAAGTCTAAATGGATCAAAGACCTCAACATAAAACCAACCACACTGAACCTCATAGAAGAGAAAGTGGGAAGTACACTTAACACACTGGCACAGGGAACCACTTCCTAAATATAACCCCCGTAGCACAGACACTGAGAGAAACAATTAATAATAGGACTTCTTGAAACTGAGAAGCTTCTGTAAAGCAAAGGACAAGATCAACAAGACAAAACGGCAGCCTACAGAATGGGAATAGATCTTCACCAACCCTGCATTGGACAGAGGGCTGATTTCCAAAATATGCAAAGAACTCAAGAAATTGGTCATCAAATAATAAATAATCCAATAAAAAATGGGCTACAGATCTAAACAGAGAACTCTCAACAGATGAATTTGAAATGGCTGAAAGACACTTAAGGAAATGCTTAACATCATTAGCCATCAGAGAAATGCAAATCAAAACAACTCTTGAGATTCCATCCTACACCTGTAAGAATGGCCAAGCCAAAAAAAACACTGATGACAACTTATGCTGGAGAGGATGGGGGTAAAGAGAACACTTTTGCATTGCTGGTGGGAATGCAAGCTGGTACAGTTGCTTTGGATATCAGTGTGGCGATTTCTCAGAAAATTAGGAAACAACCTACCTCGAGACCCAGCAATACCACTTTTGGGGATATACCCAAAAGATGGTCAATCACACCACACAAGGACATGTGCTCAACTATGTTCATAGCAGCACTGTTTGCCATAGCCAGAATCTGGAAACAACCTAAATGTCCCTCGACCTAAGAATGGATAAAAAAATTGTGGTACATTTATATAATGGAGTACTACACAGTGAATAATAATAATGACATCTTGAATTTTGCAGGCAAATGGATGGATCTAGAAAACATCATTTTGAGTGAGGTAACCCAGACACAGAAACACAAATATAATATGTGCTCAGTCATAAGTGACTTTTAGACATAAAGCAAAAAAACAAAAAACAAAAAACAAACTTAAACAGCCTTCAATTCACAATCCCAAAGAACCTAGACAACAAAGAGGACCCTAAGAGAGACATACATGGATCTAATCTACATGGGTAGTAGAAACAGACAAGATCTCTTGAGTAAAATGGGAGCATGGGGACCATGGAAGAGGTTAGAAGGGGAGGGGAAAGCAGAGAAAAATATATTGTTCAATAAAAACAATTAAAAAAAACTGCAGGGGCACATAGGCAGTACTATAACAGGAGATGGCACTCCACCTTTTATGACCCCCAAAGATCTTCCAAAGAGACAACATGGGGAGGAGGAAGATGGTGATAACAGTGATCCTGACTGTGAAGGCCTCAGCTAATGTGTGTTTATTTCTTGGTTTTTAACTGAACTAGTTTAAAATTCTTGAAAAGAAAAAAAAAAGGAAAAACCCACGTAATCTAAAGATGGGTTGATTTGTCAGTGAAGAAAAGAAAAAACCCACGTAATCTAAAGATGGGTTGATTTGTCAGTGAAGAAAAGAAAAAACCCACATAATCTAAAGATGGGTTGATTTGTCAGTGAAGAAAAGAAAAAACCCACATAATCTAAAGATGGGTTGATTTGTCAGTGAAGAAAGCCATTTTTAAATGAGCTGAACACAGCCTGAGTGTCGTTTGTGGTCCACAGCTGACCACGGTGACCTGAGTGTCGTTTGTGGTCCACAACTGACCACGGTGACCTGAGTGTCGTTTGTGGGCCACAGTGACCACGGTGACCTGAGTGTCGTTTGTCCACAGCTGACCACGGTGATCTGAGTGTTGTTTGTCCACAGCTGACCACGGTGACCTGAGTGTCGTTTGTCCACAGCTGACCACGGTGACCTGAGTGTCATTTGTGGTCCACAGCTGATCACGGTGATCTGAGTGTAGTTTGTAGTCCACAGCTGATCACGGTGATCTGGTGTGGCCACGGCCTTCGTCCTGCTGAGCTGGTTCAAAGTCTTGTTAGGAATGTCTGTGTCCTCCTGAGACCCCTCTAGCCCCAGGTTACCAAGAAATTTGGGTAGGAATGGGGTTAATGACCTTCATCCTATACAAAATCAGGCGTGCTGGTAAAATAAGGAAGCTTTAAAGTAAGCTAGTGTAGTCAAAAACTGAAATACACACCCATATTAGTCCATTCTGCACCTGCCCATGGCCCTCATTAAATGCTCCCTAAGTTACGTATGTCAGCTAAACATAAGCAGGCTGTGTTAGATGGGAACATGTAAGGTCACTGTACACTTACCTAAGTACCATTTACAATATGGCATCAATAAGTATTAAGTATATCAGAGATGTACCCCACCCGCCAAAGAAAGACTGTGGTAATGCTTGGTGCCTATTCACTCATCCAAAGCAACTTCGGGTCCTATAAACTCCACACATGGTATGTGATCGGAACAGACATACTACTTTTTAAAAAATATATTATCCTTTTACAGTACTTTTTTATTTTTAGCTATGTTCATGCTCAAAGGCATCGGCTAGTGTGGTACAGTTATCTGAAGTATTCATTATCCGGCATGTTACACAAGTTTGTAGCCTGGGAGCAACGTGTGGAACCATACACGGCTAGGTGTGTACATGGTAAACCTCCCAGGTTTGTGTAAGTATACCCTAAAATATTTTGCACAAGGACAATACTGTCTGTACAGTTGTCTGCTCACATTTCAGCAGAGCAGGAAGCAGAGAAAGGGGGGTGCTGGTGCACGCCTGACTTTCCCCACCCCAGCCTGTGCCAGCCACTTTAAAGTGGGTCTTTCTTCCTTACTTAATCCTCTCTGGAAAAGCATGTTTCCTAGGTGATTCTAAATCCTGTCAAATTGATAGGGAATATTAATTTCTACCCTAGTTAGGGTTACTATTTCTATGATGAAATGCCTTGACCAAAAGCAAGTTAGGAAGAAAAGGATTTACTTGTCTTACACTTCCACATTGCTGCTCAACACTGAAGGAAGTCAGGACAGGAACTTAAGCAGGCCTGAAACTTGGAGGGTGCTCCTTACTGGTTTGCTCTCCATGGCTTGTCAGTCTTTTTTTTTTCCCTCCTTCTTTTTTCAAAAAAAACAAAAAACAAAAATCTTTTTTCATTTTACATACCAATCCCAGTTCCCACTCCCTCCCCTCCCCTCCTCCCCATTCCCTCCACCTATCCCCATCCCACCCCCATCCACTCCTCAGAGAGGGTAAGGCACATTGCTCTGTGGAAAGTCCAAGGCCCTCCCTACTAGGCTGAGCAAGGTATCCATCCAAACAAAACAGGTTCCCAAAAAGCCAGTACAAGCAGTAGGGATGAATCCTGGTGCCACTGTCAGTGGCCTCTCTGCCTGCCCCAGCCATTCACGTTCAGAGGGACTAGTTTGGACATATGTCACTGTCACCCACATTCAGAGGGACTAGTCTGGTTCCATGCTGGTTCCTTCCCTGTATGGCTGGAGTTGGTGAGTTCCCATTAGCTCAGGTAGACTGTTTCAGTGGGTGAGCCCATCATGGTCTTGACCTCATTGCTCATAGTCTTACTCCTCCCACTTGGACTTTGATAGCTCACCACATTGCTCCACTGCAGGTCTCTGCCTCTGTTTCCATCAATTGCTGGATGAAGGTTCTATGGTGATATTTAAGATATTCATTAGTCCGACTACAGGGCAAGGCTAGTTTGGGCACCTTCTCCTCTACTGCTTGGGGTCATTGCTGGAGAAATCCTTGTGGATTCCTGGGAATAGTTCATGATCATAAAGAAGCTAAGTAACAAGGTGAACCCTAAGAAAAACATACATAGACCACCTGGAAAGGGAAACAGACAGATCACCTGACAGAACTGGGAGCATGGGGGTGGGAGGAGGAAGGAGAGTGAAGGGGGAATAGGAGGGGAGGAGGAGGAGAACTTGAGGGAACAGGATAGTCAAGATGGAGGAAGAACAGAGACGAGAGAGCAAGGAAAGAAATATTTTGATTGAGGGAGCCATTATGGGGCTAGCAAGAAATCACCAGTCCAGAAGTGACCTCACCCTTGCCTGCAGCCCGATATTATATATCTTTTTTAACTGAGGCTCCCTTTTCTAGGATTACTTTAGTTTGTGTCAAGTTGACATTAAACTACCCAGTACAACCAAGTTACAGATACAAGAGTATATTTAAGAAACAGACATAAGAAACTAACTCATGACACAATAGGGCTTTAAACTTTATCCTGACAAATGAGCTACAATCATAGCAACCTCAAAACTTACTGCTAGTAATTCTAATAATACTTGTGTACCTGAGCAGAACGACAGGAACGATATGAAAGTCAATGCTTTGATTCACACCTTAGCATTTCACAGCTTTATAAATTCAGTTCTGAACCACGATAAGGATGATTTTTTTTTTTAATCAGGGGACAAAATTCAAGTACTATCAGCACTGTGGCAATGCATTATGGAACTAACTCCTACATTCTAAAAGAATAGAACTTTCGCTGGACCTCGCAGACACGATTAGTAATACACTAGGTCATTTAGACTGCCAGCCTATTATGTACTCCGCCTGCTTGTTATCTCATCTTTAAGAGAACAATGTAACTACCAACTTTACTTGCCTTTTTCTCTTTTACTTCCATGATTTCTCATGGAAGGCAGGACCTCTCTACATACCCCTGGCACTCCTGAAAGTCATTATATAGACCAGGATAGACTTAAACTCACAGAGGTCTTCTTGTCTCTGGAGTGCTGGGATTAAGGCATGCACCATGCCTGGCTCCTAGAGTACCATCTGGGAATTTTAATGATCATTTGCTGGAAAATGCAAAACCAGAGTTTGAAAGTAATCTTATAAAATTAATATCCACTGGGGGAGATATCTTGATAGAGGGGACCCTTGTGGGGTTAAGGAGAAACCTGGTGTCAGGGAGGCTCCTAAGAACCCACAAGGATGACCGCAGCTAAGACTCGTCTAGCAACAGTGGAGAGGGGGCTGAACTGCCGTCCCTGCAATCAGATTGGTGACTGCCTTAGTTGTCATTATAGACCCTTCCTCCAGTGCCTGCTGGAAACAGATGCAGAGACCCAGTCAGGCACTGGGCTGAGCTCTGGGAGTCCAGCTGAAGAGAGAGCAGAGGATGAGCAAGGAGGGTCAAGAACATGATGAGAAAACCAGCAGAGACAGCTGACCTGAGCTCGTGGACTCTGGACAAACAGCTAGGGAGCTGGCTCGGGAACAACCTAGGCCCTCTGCATCTGGGTGACAGCAGTGGGACCAGGGCCTGCTCCTGATATATGTATGAGCTGGCTCTCTGGAACCTATTTCCTATGGTGGGATGCCTTGTTCAGCCTGGAAGCAGAGAGGAGGACCTTGGTCCTACCTCAGCTTGATGTGCCTGCCATGCTTTGTTGATTCCCATCTAAGTGGAGAAGGAGGAGGAGTGGATGGGGAGGGTAAGGAGGGGTGAGAAGAAAGAACGGGAGGAGAAACTGTGGTTGATATGTAAAATAAATAAAAAAATGAAAAAACTGAATATCACTATAAATGTTGATTGCAACATGCGGATATTGCTTGATAAACAGTGATGTTTGTAATTCTATTTGTTATCTGGATCATCTGGGGTCAGTGACATAATCCCATGTAAAAATCTATTAAAGATTTCTTTAAAGTATCCCTCATTCCTTTCCAATGTGATGTTTTATGTGCTGTTCAATAAAAGAGCAAAGCTCGTTAATAGGAGAGACACCGTAACAAACCCACAAGACTGCCTTCAGGCAGTGCAGATTCTGTCTCACACAGAAGGACATGGAGAGTGAAGTTAGAGCAGCCAATCTGGGCCCACTCCTGGCTAAATGAGACTAATAGGAAATGCTTTGATTTCTTTCCTTAATATGACAACGACGCACCTGAGGTGACTCTGAGTTTATTTTTAATGTGCTCAAATGACTGCATGATACCACTAAAACCAGAACAACTTCTCTTTGTTTCAGGCCGACTCAATGAGTCACCAAATTATTATTAAAATAGAATCTATAAAGCCATATAGTATTACTGCAACGATCTGAGAAAGACTCAGACTTCTATGGTGTTCGAGTGCCTGTTCTAAATTTTGACTATTTTTCCCACAGCTTTTCTCTTTAGTCCTAATCATGCTTTATACATTAATTGTGTGGGTCCCCTTATACTGTAGTCACATACATTTGTATATACTAGATTATGTGTGGGAAATCATCAACTACAAATAAACATACAAATACAAGTAAATAAGTTAAACTTTAAAATTTAGAATATAGAACCTAGGTTGGACTTCAGGAAGGAGAATTATGTTAAGTTTCTATAACTCTCACAAAAGGGAAGTGTCGATTGGGTTTTTATTAATCTTTCTGTTGTTTCCAGTCCAAATAGAGTTTCTCTGAAGTCAGTAACATGTTGAAAATTTTGTATCTTTCCACAACATGAGAACCACATCTCAGAAATCTGCCATTACTAGTTCTTCAGAGTGCTTTTCTTGAGCATTCTACGCTGGGCCAAACTAATTCTCCTTATAAGAGTAAAATAAGACCAGTTCATGGCTGGATACAGCACATGCAATCCTTGGTCAAGTAAAATAAGACCAGTTCGTGGCTGGATACAGCACATGCAGTCCTTGGTCAAGTAAAATAAGACCAGTTCATGGCTGGATACAGTACATGCAGTCCTTGGTCAAGTAAAATAAGACCAGTTCATGGCTGGATACAGCACATGCAGTCCTTGGTCAAGCCTGACGTCTCCAGCTGACACAAGAAGTGCAATTTCAATAAAGGAAGAAAAACCCTAGTGCAATACATACACTAATGAAAGAATTAAAACTTCTTGTTTTTCAAAAAAGTTAAATTTCTTTTCCAAATAATTATACAGTAACATTCAAATATGGTTTATAGTCGGGTCCCATGCCTTGTTTTACAGGGTTAGTATCAGTAAGCTATGAACACGCTAAATGACTCTGCAAAATATATTTCTGAATTATTTCATTAAATATAAATTGAGAACATGAAAAACTCTGCCAGGCTGTCTATTAAAAAAAAAAAAAAAGAAGGGGATAAAACAACTATTTAAGTGAAAAGTACTATGTATACCCTTCATATATTAAAAGTTAGATTTCCTAGTACAAAGATGTTTTCTGCCTGATGTGTCCAGAAATGTAAAGATTATCCCAGTCTAAGTCCACAGGATTATAGAACAATTAAAGTATAAAGTTCTTTTTTATGATTTTTTTTTAATTTTTAATTTTTTTTTATTTTTCTCTGCTCCCCTACCTGCCATTCCCCTCCCTCCCTCAACCCTCCCCCAAGGTCCCCATGCTCCCAAATTATTCAGGAGATCTTGTCTTTTTATATTTTCTACTTCCCACGTAGATTATATCTATGTAGGTCTCTCTTAGTGTCCGTATTGTTGTCTAAATTCTCTGGGATTGTGGTTTGTAAGATGGTTTTCTTTGCCTTATGTTTAAAAACCACCTATGAATGAGTACATGTGATAATTGTCTTTCTGTGTCTGGGTTACCTCACTCAAAATAATGCTTTCTAGTTCCATCCA
>PVIU01032232.1:0-13794 GCA_004026605.1 Ondatra zibethicus
ACACACACAGTGCACAGACATACACACACACAGTGCATAGACATACATGCACACAGTGCACAGACATACATGCACACAGTGCACAGACATACATGCACACAGTGCACAGACATATACGCACACAGTGCATAGACATACACACACAGTGCACAGACATACACACACAGTGCACTGACATACATGCACACAGTGCACAGACATACATGCACACAGTGCACAGACATATACACACACAGTGCACAGACATACATGCACACAGTGCACAGACATATACACACACAGTGCATAGACATACACACACAGTGCACAGACATACATGCACACAGTGCACAGAAATACATGTACACAGTGCACAGACATACATGCACACAGTGAACAGACATACACACACACAGTGCACAGACATATACACACACATACAGGCACATAGTGCACAGTCATACAAGCACAAAGTGCACAGACACACAAATAAGGAAAATATCTATACACTCGAAATAAAAATAAAGATTAAAAGTAAAAAGAAAGACGCTTTTAACATTATTTTCGTTTTCTCATTTTTATTAATAATATGACAGTGAACATCTTTGCTGTTTGGTGTTGACAGTAAATGTTCCCTAAAGGTCCGTATGCTGGAAGGTTTGCATGCCAGCCTGTGGTACTATTGGGCATTGCTTTAAGAGTTGGATCCAAGGGGTTAGAGAGATGGCTCAGTGGTTAAGAATGCTGGCTGTTCTTCCAGAGGTCCTGAGTTCAATTCCTACCACCCACATGGTGGCTCACAACCATCTGTAATTGTAGCTCTATAGGATCTGGTGTCCTTTTCTGGTGTGTAGACATTCTTGAGGATAAAATACCCATACATAAAATACACAAATAAATCTAAAAAAAAGAGGGTTGGGGCCAACTAGAAGGAAGTCAGGCCATTGGGACTGTGTCCTTGAAGGAATTTTTGGAGGGCCGTACCCATTTTGATTTTACTTCCCAACTTCTGTGAGAACAATTTCCCTCATGAACACTCCTGCTACAGTGTTCTGTCTCATTCCAGGCTCCAAAACAATGGAACCAATCGCCATTAAGACCTCTGAAACTGTGAGCAGAAAACATCTTCTAAATTTTTTTTTTAAATTTGTGATTTTTCTAAAGATATTTTGTCATAGTAAGACGAAGCCAACACATTTGTATCTGTATAGATCTTTAAAATTCTTCTTAAGAATTCAAACTGTAATTGCGTGTTAGTTCATTCTGACCCAGAGTTCTGGTCAAAAACCTACATTTTTTTCCCTCTTGGATCATATTTTAAAGGCCTGAAAACAGTGCAATACTTCTGATAATGGCTGCTGCCTGTCTTCACTTTAAGTCAAGAAGGAGATGCCTGCACTACAGGTGGAAACTTTTAATATCTGTCCAGTTCTGAGCGATGCTCAGCCCTCTGGGGACCAGTCTTGAAGGGAAGACACGTGTTTCTGAATTTACTACTTCATACAAAGAACTTGTCTTCTTTATGTTTTAGGAGCTAATATATATATAATACACACACACACACACACACACACACACACACACACACACACACACACACACACACAGTGTTTTGGTATAGAGCACCACTAAATGTCAGGCAACCAGCAAGCCAGGAACCGCATGTCACAGTCTCCCATCTAGTTAAATATCTCATGTCGCTGGCAGTGTTGTCTTGGCTGAAGAAGCGTGGGACGGGGTTTCTCTGTCCCCAGGGAAGGGAGAATTACATCAGGCTTCTTCATCTCGCTTCCCTGCTGTGATGATATTCAATGGAGACGCGATGTTTGCAGAGAGATTTTAGAGGGCATGGCTCTGAGTCGGAAGCTTGATATTTTCATGGCTCTGTAGTTTACTGGCTGGGGAAAGTCTGGACTAGGAACCTGGAGTTCGAGCTTGAGGTTCCTGCAGATGCCTTCAGTGGCACTGGCTAGGGCGCCGCAGTAGCTTTCACTGCCCTTCCGCAGAGCAGGCTGGAGGTGGCCGGGTGGCCGAGAGACTGTGCTGTTCTCAGATTGACACCTGGAAGAAATGTCTGGCCCTCCAACGTACTACCCAGATTCGGCTGCCCTAGGAGGGCGGGTGACTCTACACATGGCTGCCTGGTAGCCAGGGTGACCCCTGTGTGGCTAATGAAGGATGAGCTGGTACAGTGGAAAGGTCTCCCTAGGAAGAACAGGGGTCCACACACCAGCAACAACACATCTGGAGTTCACTTGAGGCCAGTGCTGTCCTAGGCATTTCCACGCAGGGGTTCCTTTAACGTCCGCTGTAACCCACGAAAAGCGACGGAAACAAGTGTTCCTTTATAATTAAGGAGACGGAAGCCATATGACTTCCTGGTGGCCACAAGGCTAGTTAATGACAGCGCCCGTTTTCTAAACAAGCAGTATGATTGCAGCGCCTGAGCTACGAGCCCCTTGCCACCTGCTTGCCTACATGTAACAATCTGCTCATCAGATAAATGCAAAGTAGTCCTTGTCCACCAATGAAAAGGTTCCAGGAGCCGCAGGAAATAAACAACACAATGAATTGTTAAGGCTTATTGGGCTGTGCTAAGACAGGAGAAGAAAATTACCACAAGCCCAGGAAATGGGGGAGCAACTGTGACCCCAAAGCACAGAAAGCATCACACAGTCTTAGACCCTTGGAGTCCAACGACCTCTGATACACTGAGCCCAAGGATGGCTCTTTACCATTCACAGGGCACTTAGCCTTTCTTTCTGAAAAGAGGGACAAAATTATTACAGAAGCATGAAAGAGCCTCAGCCCAAGAGGCCTTTTCGGGGCTTGCTGCAGATGACATGCTACAGCTGCAACACGCCATCCGTGTAATAGCTGCCTTTGCCACAGAGCATGGGCCGATCTGCGTTTCGAAATTCTTAAATTGAAAAGAAAGAAATACAATGAAAGGTAGCAACCAGGAGGCTTCATGTGCTAACAGACTATATTTCTATACTGGAGGGTGGTGCAAAATCATACCATCTTGAAATTGTTTAGAATTTTATTTTTTTTGAGGTCACTCTCTACACAGAAAAATTCTCATATTCATTCTAAGCATTAGTGCCCATTATTTTCCAGACCTACTTATGCACGGCCCTTATTTGCAGCAGAGAAAGCGCGCGCACGCATATTCTTACACATTTAGAAAGAAAACCGCTACACTTTAAATACAGTTGAGACCTAAACCGCATGCTTAGCATTTTCATGATG
Organism: Ondatra zibethicus; assembly: GCA_004026605.1. Lineage (NCBI taxonomy): Eukaryota > Metazoa > Chordata > Mammalia > Rodentia > Cricetidae > Ondatra > Ondatra zibethicus. Next base: position 3,232 of record PVIU01032232.1, read on the forward strand.
GCAATATACTTTATATTTTTCTTCCAGTCCTCTAGGTATTCTGCCCCAATAAACAATCTGAATGGCTTGCGATAGCTACGAGAGCTCCCTGGGAACATTTCCCCAAGTGTAAGCTATTGGGAGGCTGTTTGTATAATTCATGACAATCTTCAGTCTTGCGCCCTTTTACTCTTGGTGAATCCATCGTACTGACAGATTCCTGCTTTGAGTTTATGCTTAAAGACTGGATTTATTTCTTCAACTTATCAGGAAGAAACAGAGAAATGAAACCGTGCTTTCAGACATATGTAATTTGTTCTCTGCACATATTGGCTGAGATTTAACACCTCTGCAGTTTTCTCCCTTGAATTTGCTAAGGCTCATGCTAAACAGGACAGCCCTCCCTATCCACGAGCTTCTGGTGGGCTTCTGATAACATAACCTGACCATAGGAGCTCTTATTAATTCCTGATAGCTTTTTATTTATTTATTTATTTTAAGTGTTGCTTGACATGCTTTCCTACCTCACACAAACTGGAAACCACAATTTGCAAGAATTTTAGGAATACCGCATGGACAAACTTATTATTTAAACTCTTCTACATTCAGGTGAAATACATCCATAGCATTTTGGGCCAAAGCGCTTGAACATGAGAAACGACACGTTTTCCTGTTCTCGCTTCTGATTTCTTTTTGTTTGCGGTCACGAGCTAAGCCCCGGATGCTGCTGCAGATGGGAAGGGGACCCAAGAGACCATCCACAATGATGACCTCTGTCACCCATTGCATGGGCTCACAGAGCATTAATGTTGGAGAATCCACTGACTTTAAATCCATTTCCTGGCTACAGCTGCTGCCCCTGAGGAGGACCTGAGAATCTCTGTCTTGGGCTGGTTTTAAAAAGCCCCCAACTCTGTCCTGTGTTTCCAGTTTTACTTTCTCCCCACTGCCATTTAATTTTATATAAGTATCTTTAAGAGAAAAGGTGGGCCATTGTGAACAGTGTCTACTAGTGCCCACTGTAGAAGGAGACTCTCCGGCGTTTCCAGCAGACCAGACTCGAGTAATCACACAGAAACACTATTAATTACAATGCTGTTTGGCCTATTAGCTCAGGCTTCTTATTAACTAACTTTTACCTTTTAAATTAACCCATTTCTATTATCCTGTGTATCACTGCAAGGCTGCAGCCTACCGGTAAGGGTCCAGGCGTCTTTCTGCTTCTGCAGCTCTCTGACTCCTCCTACTCTCTCTCTTCCAGCCTGGCTATATTCTGCCCTGCCATAGGTCAAAGCAGCTTTATTCATTAACCAATAAAAGCAACACATATACAGAAGGACCTCCCACATCAGTCTATGAACTAAGAATGTGCACAGCAAGCTTGCACCACCTGGGTTTAGCCCACTTCCAAGTGGTATCTGTGCTATTCTCTCTGGCTTCCACTCAGCACAGCCACACCCGGCTTTGCGTATTTCTTCATCCTGAGCTCCTTCTCATTGGAAGGTTGCTGTCTGAAAATCTCTTCCTAGGTCATTTCCACCCCTGGCTTATCCTATGAAACAGCGCTCAGAAGAGACATTCCCTCACCCGCCCGCGAAAATGGTATGTGCTGCCTCTCCCTACCACACTATCACACCTCAGTCTTTTCTATTTTATTTCCCTTACAAATAAACCAACAGCTTTTACAGTCTGAGGGTTTGGGGAGCTGTGGTTGTAGTCTTGTACCATTCTTGAACTTAAGGTGAGTGATGTTAACTTAATCAGTGTTACAAGTGGTTTATGTTTCTTTGTGCTCATAGCCTGGGACGTTCAGGCCACACTGTATATGCTTAGCTCTTCTTTCCTCTAGACTTCCGTTATCCCGATCACTAGAACAAACAAATAGAAGGCCCCCTTGTCCCAGCATAGGCCAGCCAGTCACTTACTTATGGTGGTTCCGGACTCAGGTCTGTTGAGGGAGCTGATGATGACAAAGCCGAACCCTTCGTTCTCCTTGCGGTGAATGACCACATCGCTAGTCTGCAGGCTGTACGAGGCAAAGCCTTCAGGCGGCGAGGCATTGCTACTGGGGGCCGCGTGGTTGCTGTTAGAGTAGGTTGCGTAGTCACTGCGTGGAGAGCTGTGGTGGGTGGATACGGAGCCTGGACTCCTCCCATTCTCCGGGCAGGGCTCCCCTGAAATACATATCACGGTGCATAGGGACTCAGTGATTAATTCCTCAGAAGGAGCAGGCGCAAAGAGCAATCGGCTGACCTTCCCTCTAGAAATGCAGGGTATTTGAAGGGCTACAGATTTCTAGTCCGTCAGGGCTTCACCCACTGTTAGTCTTTACCAAAGCACGGTGACCCCCACCATTAGCGTCTCCCCACCCTATCAGTCCCCATCAGCCTCCCCCAACTCCTAACCCCCCCATCAGCCTCCTCTGAGGTTGCTACTTGCTTTTGTTTTTCTCTTGTTATGACTGCAAGTCCCAGAGACAAAGACAACTTTTATATATTAGCCTCTTGGTTGCATAGTAACGGACTAAAGATAATGAGAAAACGAGTAGACAGAATCCTAAATTATCACAGGCATTTGACTCACTGAAAGAATTGATGAAGGGCTGGGGGGGATGGCTAAGAGGGTGAGGTACTTGCTATGTAATCATGAGGATCTGAGTTGAACCCCCAGAACCCCTATATAGGCAGACACTAAAGCAGGCTTCTGGGGTCGGAGGCCATGGGGGACAGAGATTGGCGAATTCCCAGAAGCTCTCTGGCCAGCTGGCGCAGACAACAGCAAGCAACAAAGAGAGGCCCTGCCACAAACAGCGTGGAAGGCAAGGGCAAACCTGAGGCTGCCCCTTAACCCCACAACTATGTGCCGGGGCACGCACACTCCTGCGTCACACCAGGTACTTGTGAACGCTCGCACACAGACACACAGGTTAAAAAGAACAAACAGAAAAGCACCCATCTTCAGGACCTGCCCATGAAGCGTCTGCTCATTTCTCACATAGTAGGTCTGAGGAAGATCAGGCATAGGAATCGAGATCATGATTTTTGGAAAACTCTGACTGCTGGGCCTGAAAGTGGGGCTAGCAACCCCGGGATGATGGCATAGAAAAGACCAATGTCACATTTCTGTTTAAACGTGTTAAAGTCACCGTTTAACCAGGCGGCGGTGGGGGTGCACGCCTTTAATCCCAGCACTTGGGAGGCAGAGGCAGGCGGATGTCTGTGAGTCTGAGGCCAGCCTGGTCTATAAAGCGAGTTCCAGGACAGCCAGGGCTGCACAGAGAAACCCTGTCTCAGTGAATAAATATAAATAAATAGCCACAGTTCTATTGTAACGCCATATAAATGGGAACTGCACTTTTTGTTTTAAACAAAAGTGGTCTGTTTATTATTTCATGTGACAGTCGTCAGTTATATCACAATAATGTAGTCTGAAAGAAAAAATAAATCAACTGAGGTTTTTGTTGGAAATTAGTTTGTACCCTCTGGATCAAATCCAATATCAGGCTAACAAACTGTGAATGTTGAATCTCAACAGAGTGTTTGAAGTCTTTTTTTTTAAAATTTGCATCCCATATTATAAAAACCACTTTTTTTTTATTAATTAGATAAACCTAACTAAGACTTCAAAAATGAAGCAAACGTAATTATGTGGCAATATGACAGGAAATTGGGAGCAAAGGGAAGCTAGTTTATGGCTTTAACTATTATTTCATGTGTGTGGGTGTTTTACCTGCATGCATGCATGTGCACTGTGTACATACATTTTCAGTGTCCATGGCCGTCAGAAGAGGGCAAGGACCCCGGAACTGGAAACAGATGGTTGTGAGCTGCCATGTGGGTGGTAGGGATTGAACCCAGGTCCTCTGGAAGAGCAACCAGTGCTTTTAGCCACTGAGTCATCTCCCTCTAGTCCCAAGAAGCTCATTTTTGGAAGGAAAGTTGGTCTGCCATTGAGAAGGATTTCTCGTTTTCCCTTCACTAGGTGTTGGCAGGGAGTGGGATAAGAAGAGTAGATTCGTTTCTTAGAAACTGCGGTGAGAAACAGGACTGTTCCGCTTCCTTCTTAACAGTCATCAGGGTACCAAAACCCTAGTGGAATACTAAGAGGAAATGACCACAGTTCTCAATTTCTCATGGGTCACCTGTAGATGCTGACTCTTTTTTAGAATGCTCGGACACATCTTGTGTGGAAAGTTAAAAATGGTTGGCAGAAGGTCCCATGAATCCTGTTAACATCACAAGCTGCAGTTCCAGCCTTGTTAGTGTGGCATGACTGGGAGGGAGTGAAACTTGGAGGGGGGGCCTAGCTGGTTCTTTTCCTCATGGGGTACATCCTGGAAGGAGATCGTGGGATGCCGGTTCCCCCCTTTCCCCTTGTCTTTCTTCTTTAGCCGTGAAGTATATGGAATTGTTTATGTCTTTCTGTTACCATGTGTTGGCACAGGCCCAAGGCAAATGGGTCATGTCTGAAACTGTGACCCCAAAGAAACTTGCCCTCATTAAAAGCTGATTAGTCTCAGGTATTTGCTATAGAAATAGGGAGCCAATGAACAATCCTGAAATAATGACATCAGAGGGAAAAGAGACGTCCAGGAGATGTTCTGTATACTGAAATTCAGAGAAAGACTGGCATTTATTCATATACCAAGACATGAGAAGTAGCATTAAATTGTTGGGCGGTGGTGAATCCCAGAACATGAGAGGCAGAAGCAGGAGGATCTCTGAGTTCAAAACCAGCCTGGTCTATAGAGTGAGTTTCAGGATAGCAAGGGCTACACAGAGAAACCCTGTCTGTGTTTCTGTGTCCCCCTCCCCCGGAAAAAAGAAGAAGCATCGTTAAATCAATTAAAATTTGGAAGAAAATAAATGCAAATTAAGTTACTTAGTAATACAAAGGTCTTGTAAAATTAATTAACTTTTGAAGGTAGTTTATTAAGTCCTCTAAAGGGAGAGGAGGGCTCACTTCCCTCTTCATTTCTTCTAATTACAGAAGGACTGAGATCCACACCAGCACTGTTACGATTTGACCCATTTGAGTTTTTCTTTAAGATATAATTAGTTAATCTTTAAGACAAAAAGATAATTTTCATTTGTGAGAAACCGAGGTCGTAAAAGAACAACATGTCAATGTCCAAGCCTTTCCCTGCTCTGAACTAGAAATGCTTCCCTCTGTGAAATGCGCCCCCCTTGCTGGAAGGCATCCTTCAAAGACAGGCTGTTATTGTCTTGGTGAAGTGCCTGTCCTTTAGCAGTCCTTGTGAAAGTTGGAAATAAAGTGATTAGAGATAGTCTTGGAGAAGAAAAACAAACAATTATTATGCTGCTACATTAAGTTGAAAATCTCCAGAGTGAGTGGACCAAATTACTAACTAAATGTCATAGGCAATGACAAGCGAGATCTCATTTTCTGGCTGTCATATTTTAAGGGAGTTGAGAGCTGTGGTTGTCAGTAAATCAGCAACAAAGAAAAATTATGTGTCTCTGCAGTAAGTGGTTGGGAGTGGCTAGATCATGGCTTCTAGAGAGAGAGAATCCTGACTAAGTCAATGTAAATGGTCCTTGGCAATAGGAAGGGTCAGATTCACCCTCAGGGCACTTTCCTATTGCATCTGGACCCCTTTCCAACCTCTTGAGAAACATCCTTTTATCTTCCTCAAAATGAGCATGTTTTAAGTCAAGCAGTTAACTGGGAAGCCTTCCAAGCCTTCCCAGGGTTGCTCTGGTCTCTGACACTTGGAGTTTGGTAGCACTGCTGTCTTTGAAAGGTTGCTATCAAATGCTTCCTATTCGGCTGGTTCTCTCTCTGAATAGGACTGCCTTCTTTTCAAACCTCTCTGTGAAGTGATCATCAACACGGTTGCTCTAATACAGCAGAAGGCCAGGTGCCTCAACACCATACACACATTCAAGAATTACACATTCAAGAAATATTGTTGGTTTAACCTCTTAGGGTACCGGATGCCTTTCGGCTCATACACACAGCCACTCAAAATCCAGTCACTTAGTGTTTCCTCAAGTCAAGTTTTAGGCTAGGTTCTGTGTTGTCTTCACTGGTGCTACTGGAAACCATGGTGGCACTTTTTACTCCAAGAGATTCTTCCCTTGGGAGAACGGGGATGGCTGGTGGTGGCTGCAGGCAGGAGGCCTTGGACGCGAACGTTTGCGATTGGTGGGGCTTGCTTCGTATTGGCATATTTTTGGTTTAAACTTCTTATGCTGTTTCTTAAACTTCGTATTGGCATATTGTTGGTTTAAACTTCTTATGCTGTTTCTTAAAACTAATTATCAATGTTTATAAATATGGAAAGCTGATGGGACTAGGGATTTATAATTTCTCTTGGTTTTTGGAGCCGGGTCATGGCTGCCTGCTGTCTGGGGTCACCATGTTCCTGACAACTTCCCAATGCCTCTTGCAAATACTGAGTTTATTCACGTGCTCATTAGGTGAGGAATCCATATATCTAACAGGACCTTGGCCCCAATCAGAGCCTTCATCTCCTCTCTGGACCCTCATTCTCTGGACTTGAGGATATTCCATAAATCAGATGGACTGTGCCTGCCTCCAGACTGTGATGGGTGTATCTTGCCTTGAAGCAGAGCTACGACTGTGGGGCACACACATATCTAGCCATATGCTGTCCATACGGATAGATAGCCTCAGTAGCTCCCAGGGTAGGGCAGCCCTGGACAGGGCAGGGCAGCCCTGGGTGTGGCCCGGCCTGTGTTTGTGTAGGCAGAGCTGGTTTATACGCATCAAAGTAGACAGCTTACTAGGTGGATGAGATGCTCACGAAGGATGCGGAAATTCTCTTAGGGTGACCAAGCCCGAGGGCTGGTCTGACAGTGCCTCCAAGGAGCGCCTCTTCCTTAATGCTGGGCCAAGGATTCTATTCTCCTTGTATAAACTAGAAAGATGCTGATGGCATGGAGACCGACTGTAACCTGTTTTGATTAAGCCATAAAACTTTTCTTTCATATCCATTCTCGATTCACAAGTTAGGGGATTCTTCAGGGATGCCTTACTCTCAGACAAAGAGTGGACATCCCAAACAACATGTCATGAGGTTGAACACCTCAACGCTGAGCTTCCAAACACATAAATATTTATACTCTTGGCACAGTATTTAAACCACTCTCTTAATATCCTTTGGGGAGAAAAACAATCAAATACTGGAGCTGGTGATATGGATAAGACAGCTCTCAAAACTAGTTCAATGTATAAGATTTGTGCTTGCGATTCCCTAGGAAAGATACTGGAGGTTTTGTTCTTTAACTCAGCAATTTATTTCTCATTTTTAATGACTTAGCTTGAAGTTGAGGAATTTCGCCTTTCTACTTTTAGCATGTACGTGTTTCTTAGAATTTAATATTTGGAGCAGGCTTTTGTGTTATTTAATTTTTGCCCAACGTTATTAACCCATCTGTATTGCCATGGTGTAAATATTCTTTTTCAGATGCAGAAGTTTGGAACCAGGACCTCCCTTCTCACATGAAGTGGTGTTTCTGCACAAGTCCAGGCCAGGGTAAGATGGAGGGGTGTAATCTCTATGGTTGCACCATCCCCCAGCTCCCTGGGCTCCAGATGGTGTTGCTGTGAGATAATACAACAGCCATGTCTTTGTTTCTGTTGAACTGAGTGCTCACTTCCTGTCAGCTCTGGACCCTCCCATCCAAACCAGGCTTGGTCACATCCATCTGGAATTGTCCTTATTCACTTTGAAGAAATAACAGCGGAAGTTTGCTTTCCTATGCCTCGTAGGTTTCTTCTACCTTGTTTTTAGGCATTTTTTTTTTAACCTCTCAAAGCATCCCGTCTTGACTTTAATAATTTCCAGTGGCGATGGTGCCTTCAAGGAGTCAGGATGAACACAGGATTTCTCACAGTGCGAGCAATGTGGAGCGGAACGCTATCAAGAATTAAATGTACTCCCAATGCTCTCAGAAGCCTAGCAGAGAGAAGCTGGTCAGAACTAGAGCAAAGAGAACTTTACAGAAGTCACGCGACCTACAAATGGCAGGACTATCTTTGTGCAACATGGGGCCTTTACTCCAACAGCTTGGGTTGCTTAGAACAAAATTTAATTTGCAATAATCAGCTGGTGGCAAGGAGGGCATGAAATTAAGTTGGTATACTGGATTTTTTACTTTGTAGTATATTTACTTATGAATCAGTTATCTTTTTAATTTATCTTCAGGTTGCAGTATGTATAGCACACCGTTCTTTTTTTTTTTTTTTTTTTAATCATTCTGTAGGGAAGAGAGGCCCTTAGATGTTAACCAAGCAAGCACGTCTCCCTCCCGGCCGCTCGCTCAAGGAGAAGGCGTAATTCAAAGTGTTTTATTTCTCCAGGTCAAGTGGTAATGCCATGAATTTTGGAGACAAATGGCATCTTGTGGCAAAACCTCCATGCAGGGTGAGATCTAGCGTGGTCTCTTCTGGCGAAGTCTGTGGAGTCATCTGATTTGCTTTTGGAAATGGCTGCCCTGCACAAAGGCTAGCTTCTACGGGACCCAAAGAGAAAAAGATATTTAGTCCAAGTATTAAACCTTAATGCTTTGTCTTCACCTGCAGCCTGTGATTAGCAGGTGGCCTTTAAAAAATCCTAGTGCTATATGCAAACAAATATGGAAGGATTAGGGAATGACAGCCATCAATGACCTGTCTTTGGTTTGTCTCTGGGAGTGGGCATAGTATCTTAAAGTGGAATTTGGAGTTGATAGTTGCTTAAAAATGAAGACAGACACCAGAGATAAGTCCGCCTTGGCATCGATACGAACTGACTGTGAACTATTAGGCAATCTATTATTTCTTGGTCCTTAGTTTCCTTCTCTGTAATGCAATCCTAACTTTAGAATCGAGTCTGTAGGAGGGAGTTGAGGGGGCTGAGGAGATATAGGCCAGTGGGCTTCTGGGACAGAGAGTGAGGGGCCATGGCTGGGATTTCGGCTTCTGGGATTCACCAGACAAAGTCTGGTCAGGTCTTAGGGAAAAATCTGTAATGCCAACACCATTCAGTGTTGAGGCTTTGAACCCTGGACGGAGATGACAAACCTGGTGGACAAAGACTCTCCACTGGGCCTTGCTAGTGAAGATGCCGATGAGAAAATACTATGAATATAGGAGCTGACTTTTAAGTATATGTCTTTGGTGGGTTCTTTTTGAAGCCAAGGAAATAGCTGTAAAGGGAATAATTACTTCTAATTTATCTGTTTCATAAGCTTAGAGCTATGTGAATTATGATTTTTTCAGCGTGAGAGCTGTAGATCCCATATAGGCTGGTAGGTGTATTGTAACCTTTTATCAGGAGCTACAATGAAAACTCATTTTCCACCTTGGTTTCCTTATTACGGTATAAAAATGATGTAGATTTTTTTTGTTTGTAAACACAATGAGAAACATTTTCAAAAGGCCTATTTTCCATTATTATAATGTTTTCCTCATAATAAGCCTGTGCCAAAGCGCATGGAGCAGACACAATTGAACCAGCCCCAGGCTTCTCAAGGAAATTTTAATGACTACATTTGAAATGTAGACCTCAAAGCCTGGATTAGCGGGGTTGAAAAGCTGCACTTTGGAAAACAGTTCCCTCTATAACACAGAAACCAATTTGAAGTTTGTTTATGGTTCCCCACTTATCTCCCTAGAGCATCACACTGCCTCCCTTCCATCCCTTGCTGAATCCCGCAGTACACACCTCCACAGGGCTCCCCTGCTGACCCCCACAGTACACACCTCCACAGTACACACCCACAGTTCACACCCACAGTTCACACCTCCGCAGTATATACCTCCATAGTACACACCTCCACAGAGCTCCCCTCACTGCTCCCCACTGCAGTACACACCTCCACAGTACACACCTCCACAGTACACACCCCCACAGTACACACCTCCACAGTACACACCTCCACAGAGCACCCCTGTTGCCCCCTGCAGTACACAGCTCCACAATACATACCTCTACAGAGCTCCCCTGCTGTCCCCCTGCAGTACACACCTCCACAGTACACACCTCCACAGTACACACCTCCACAGTATACACCTCCACAGTACACACCTCCACAGGGCACCCCTCACTGCCCCCCACAGTACACACCTCCACAGAGCTCCCCTGCTGTCCTCCACAGTACACACCTCCACAGTACACACCTCCACAGAGCTCCCCTGCTGTCCCCCACAGTACCCACCTCCACAGCACATACCTCCATAGTACACACCTCCATGGGGCGCCCCTTACTGCCATCCCCAGTACACACCTTCACAGTATACACATCCATAGTACATACCTCCACAGGGTACCCCTTGCTGCTCTCCCCAGTACACACCTCCACAGAGCTTCCCTGCTGCCTCCCACAGTACACACCTCCACAGTACACACCTCCACAGTACACACCTCTGCAGTACACACCTCCACAGGGCACCCCTCGCTGCTCCCCCACAGTACACACCTCCACAGGGCTCCCCTGCTGTCCCCCGCAGTACACACCTCCACAGGGCTCCCCTGCTGGCCCCCGCAGTACACACCTTCACAGTACACACCTCCACCCTGCTGCCCCTACAGTACACACCTCCACAGAGCTCCCC
>PVIU01032233.1:0-13790 GCA_004026605.1 Ondatra zibethicus
GGCAGCTGGAGGCCTCTCAGGTACAGTGTAAGAAGCAACTTCCTTCCCCTCCCGTCTGCTTCTAACCCACTTGGAGCCACATTCCCACCCAAACACTCCACACCGACTGTCCTGACACTTTCAGCCACCATCTGGAGGCCAAGGTGGACCTGGACTCAGGCCTTCTGGGAGCCACAGGACAAAGGACCTTTAACACAGCGTTCGAAAACATCAAGGCACCTCACATGGCTTTCAGGACTCCAGGGTCAGGTGCAGCTCACCCTCCTGCTCCATCAGGGCCTGCTCTCAGGCCAGCTTCCTGTCTCTCTGGCCCATCACCTGCTTTCCCCTTTAGACTTGGTAAACACAGGTCCAAGTCTGGAGCTAGTCTCTGCTGTGACCTCAGCTCTCTGGTCTTCCACTGTCCCACCTGTGGTCCTGGGTGCAGCAGAACATGGTTGTTCCTACGGCCTCTAGAGCCTTCACTCAGGTCTTACTTAGCACGAGGCTGCTCCACCATGCTACTGCTTTCTGAACATGATGTCTGCAGCAGGATCTGCTGTTCCAACTTCATCCCCACTCACAGCAGAAGACAGAGAAAACCCATTATTCCCCCAAAGAAGGATGAATCGCCCAGAGATCAGCACAGGTGTATCTTGGCAGGCCTCACACCGCCCGTGCACAGAGCAGCACAGGTGTATCTTGGCAGGCCTCACACCGCCCGTGCACAGAGCAGCAGTGGGTCATGCATCCCTCTGTGCGCTCCCAACAACCCCACATGGTCTCCCTCTATCAGATAGTCTTAGATTCTACATCTCTTCACATACATCACAACCCTCTGGCTTCAGAGACACCATCATTTACGCCATCAGCACTTCCACGAGGCTGTCACTGTGGCTTAGCAAGCTTGAAGGCACAGGTGTGCCAGCATCAATGCCCTCCTTCTGAACTGACTGAATGCATTTACTCCTTACTCCTGGGAAAGCCCATTTCCTGTGGACATGGTCTGCGGTGAAGATGAATGGGCCATGAGGCAGTGTGGCGGCTGCTGGCTGGCAGGGCAGCCACACTCCCTTGCCTGGTTTCCTGGTCCTAGCGTTGGGCCCCTCATCAGTCTCCATCAGCACAAGAGCGGAAGCTCTCATGGCCTTGGCTTGACCCTTTCTGCCTACAGGCAAGAGGGTGTCAAAGAGGTTCAAGCTATAAAGTGCTAGCCCAAATTCATCATAATCATGGGAACAGTCAGGATTAAGAGCATGAGCCCAGACGACATAGAACCTGTAAAGCCACCATGAAGCTTTCAATTGTCGAGAGGACAAACGTGAGCCTGGGAGTGGCAGGCAGAAGGCATAAGGACTCAATGTAAATGTGAGCATTAGAGCAGCCCGAGCGCTGGGTCCTCTGTCACTGCAAACATCAGGGCAGAGACGATCTGCCGTGGTGGAAGCGGATCGGCCTGGACCACGCCTTCCCATGCACAGAGCTCCATGATGCTCACAAGCACCTGACACGGAACTCCACAGTAGCACCTTGACTATGAACATGTGTCCAGATGTTCCCAACACATCTAGATCTGGGGTTACTGGAGCTACTTTGCATCCGGTAGAAACATCTCCAGGGAATCTTAGAACATTAGGTGAAACATTCACAGCCTACTGTGAACCAAACTGGACGGGGTACACCAGGGCCACGTGCTTAGTGTTTCCAAAATGGGAACATGCCTCTGCTAAAACTTAGTCTCAAGTCCACCTGGCAGTTAACATGCAATTACCCAGGATGAGGTTCGCCCCTCAGACCCCTCCAGGTACTTGAAGCAACATACTAAACTCAGGTGTGCTCAGGTCACTGCTGGGTGGACGCTCCTGTGGACGCTCCAGACCCAAGAGCTCTGCCCCGGAGGAACCAAGCCGTTGGCTACAGGGTGGAGGGTCTTTCTGGCACAGGCTCTGCACCTTACACAGGCATGTGGTTCAGGGCCATGCTTCCCCCAAAATATCATCTAGGTGTTTTCTGGTTTGGTTCTAGGTAGGGTCAGGTAGCCCTGGGGTTGCTCAAGGGCTGGAAAAGTAACCCTTTCCAAATTTAGGAGCTGTGTCCCACAGTCTGCAGGCTCAGTCCCTGGAGCACTGGGGAGGTCTGCAGATCTCAGCCACTCTTGTTGGACCTGCCAGCAGCATGGAGAAGGGAGGACTTAGAAGGAAAGACCACAAAACCCCACAGCCAGGACCAGTTGTCCCTCCCACTGACAGACCCACCGCCTTCCTAGTTCATGGTCCTTCCCTAAAGAGCATGGTGAGTCGGGAGCAAGAGCCCAGGAACTGTAACACACCCACATAGCTTAAATTTTAGAAAGGGAAAAACGATTTTAAAACTGTAGTTTTTTTTTTTTTTTTTTTTTTGGTTTTTTGAGACAGGGTTTCTCTGTGTAACAGTCCTAACCGTCCTGAACTAGCTCTTGTAGACCAGGCTGGTCTCGAACTCACAGAGATCCATCCATCTGCCTCTGCTTCCCTAGTGCTGGGATTAAAGGCGTGTGCCACCACCGCCGGGCAAAACTGTAGCTTTTGAAAAAGAACAGCCCAATCCTGGCTCGCTGCAGACTTGCACGGGGACAGAGATGGCTTGGTTAAGGCACCCTCCAACGAGTCTTCCCTGGAAACCAAAGCAGGGCCCCCCCGAAGACACCAAACCCTGTGCAGACAGAGTAAACCCAGTCACCCCACATGAGGGGCAGGACAAGTGCACATGGTGGCAGCTCTGCTGCAAGGGGACGGACGGTCTGAAGCCCCCAGGACTAAATGGGAGGAACAGGGCAGTGGGTTTGCTCACTTACCAAAGTGTGCAGCTTCTAAATAGTTCTGCCACACCCAAAAATGAGAGAATGGGAGACACAGTGTTCAGAGGCGATTTCTCGCCTTGTAACTCCCAAGCACACATTTTCATTTGGCCAGTTACCAGCAGTGCGACCACTTAACCTCTGTATCACACTGTCTGCATGCGGGAAACAGGTGACGACAACAGCACATGCCATGGTGCTGGGAAGTCACAGAGCTCACATACATGAAGTGCCGAGATCGGCACACAGCCCGCTTGTAAGGACATCGGCTATCACGACTGCTCCTGGGCATGCCTTGGCTCAGGCACTGCCTTGAATGACCCACTAGGACAGACACACTGGGCAAGGTTTCTAGGAGACAGACAACAGTGGGACCATTGACTCCTAAGCCCAGGGTCTAAGCTGAGTCCCCACTCCCCAGGGAGCGGAGAAGCCCCGGTTATTCCATTGACCTCTTGTATTCTGAGTGCAGACTGAACTTTGGAAAGGCAACCAAACTGACATTCAGCCTTTCCCTGACAGTCTGAGGTCAGGCACACGTGGCCCTGGCCTCTGTCTTACTTGGCTGGGGAAACAGAGACCTTTGCTTCAGTGACAATAGCAAAGGTCTGAAAAATAAGGAAACTCCTGGCATCCAGCTGAGATGGGACATGGAGTCTCCATGGGGTACCTGGCTGACCTGTCCACCAAAGCTGTTGGGGACTGGCTCCACATGCTGGCCAAGATGCCCCAGCATCCAGTCTAGGAAGGAGGGCTGGGGTACGGGTTTGAGTCAGGGATCCTTCTGAGAATGCTCCACCCGAATGGCATCTGGGACAGAGATAGTGGGGCCAGGAGTGTCTGCAAAGTTGGCATCAGGCACTCTGCCGACTTCCTAGCACACATTCCCTCCGTTAGCTCCTCCCTGGGGTAGGGGATTACATGCTCAAACTTCAGCTGGTTCAGTTCGGTCAGGGAAGCCAGGTTCCAACAAGCAGCACCAGTCGTGGCTACTGAGGTGGCCTGCAAGCACTTACCAGGAAGCGGACATCATCAAAGCCATTCAGCAGCAACTTGCTCTCATACTGCTGTAGGCCGATCGACTCCAGCCACTCCCCGACGCTCTGCTCCAGCGTCCGAGAACCTGACGAGAGAGGAATCGGCAGACGCTTGAAAAGGGAAAACCCATTAAGGCGGTAGCAGCGGCACTCAGAGGAAGACAGATGGCACTGCCACATCATAGTCATTACCATAAAGCAGCCAGACTATGTACAAGAGAGCAGAGAGCAGGCACGCAGCTTCTGCTCTCTCCTCCGTGCAGGCAGGGCAGAGCTGCCTGGTACTGTACACGGGCCAACTTGGACGGCTGCTGCCCACTCACTCACACCCTACGGTGTGAGCTGTCCAAGCCAGGGCCGAGGCTGCACATGCACTGGGTCAACTCCTAATCAGTGTCCACACAGAGGCATGGCAGAAAGTCTGTCTCCATAGGCATTAGAGGGGGACACTAGAGCTCCTAAATGCCCACCAGCCTGGCCGCTCCTCTCCATGCAGCTTCTAGAGCTGCTGCGGGGCTGTGGCGAGGGGCTAGTTCTGTGACCTTGCAGCATAAACCAGTCAGGCGCGAGCGAGTGCGTGTCTTCATGCAGCTGGGGGGCACAGGCATACAGTGTGGGCTCCGGGAAGGAAGCAGTGGTGGCTGTTCACAGGGACCCAGCACATGCAACACAAGCAGCACAGAACACGGCAGGGGGAGAGAAGGGACTTTTACTTGTTGTCCCCCAGCAGTCCCGGAATAAACAAACCATGGCCCCAGCTCTTTGCGCTCCTAGCTCAGGACAGTCGGGGCAGTGTGGGAATCAGGCTCAGGTGTGGCTCTGCAGGGCCAATGGCATGGTCTTCTACCGGGCTGTGTGGCCAGCAGACTTGGGTGCCTCCGGGGCTGAGACGCTGAGTGAGAAGCTGCCTTCCTGGCCTGGGTTAGCTTCCAGGAGTGTGGTGTTCATTCTCCCGGTCTTGGTCTTTGGTGGCAGTTCCCGTGACCCGCCTGCCTGCTTAGGGAAAAGCGGCAGGGCTGTTCAGTTCTTGGTCAAAGAAGACAAAACCCAAGCAGATAAAAGAAGAGGCGGCCCTTGTCTGTCAGGAGCCGGCAGGGTCTATTTACATTGCGCTGCTCTCTGGCCGTGTGACACGTACAGCTTTCTTCCCGGGGTCTCTGGTCTCACCGTCTCTACAGACACACAGGCAAGGGGAATAGTTATTCACTGTGCTCTAAGGTCGGCACAGGACTGTGGCAGTGCAGGGAGGACAAGAGTTCAGTCCTTCCCGGCAGTCCTCAGCTGTTCTGAGCCAGACGCCTTTACATATCCCACCTTACTTCTTTGGTTCTTGCAGCAAGAACTGGTAAAAGGAAGATAAAGAAAGGGAGAAAGAGCTTCAAGGCAGGAGAAAGAAGAACCAGCTTCAGAGACATCACATCCCAGGGACTCTTCTCGACAAGGTGAAAGTCATTCTGCTGTTATTGGCAGTCTCTGCCCTTCAAGGCAGGGCAACGCCAATTTGCTTGTCTTAGGGATGGTGCTGACCAACTGTGGCAGCCGCCACTCCTCTCCTGCCCTCCGCAGAACAGATGGTGGGTGGTGACAGGGTAGTAGTATCTTGATGCAGGCTGTAGCAGTATTCCAAAATGCCGAGTCTGGGGGCTCCTAGACTTGCCCTTGAATGGAAAGTCAGCTCCAGGAACCTACGCAGCCGGCTCTTGAATGCTCATGAGCTTGGATGGTCCCCACTGCTGATTCATTCCTGCTGTAATCCCAGGGCTGGGCAGCTGTGGTCCAGGCTGCTGCCGGTGGATGTGCACGCTTACCGAGCCGCAGCAGAATGCTTTGTCTCAAGGCTCTGGGGCTCCACACTGCTGGCTGCCGGCTCCACAGTCCTTGCTCACACTCTTGTCTGGCCCTCCCCTTCCTCCCCTCCCACCCTTCCCCCTTCTACGCTCAGGAAAATACATCAGGGATCGGACATTGGAGCAGAAGCTGCCGCCGCCGAGGGGAGCCAGAGTGAGATGACAGGTTTCCTGAGAGCGAAGGCACAAGGGGGAAGACAGCTGCTTCACCTCAAGTTTGAGGGGCAGGAAACTATTATGGGTACAGAATAATCATGCCTGTAACTTGGGCTGGCAGTTTTGAGGACAGCCAGGAGAGGGGACCAAGGGGCAACACAGCCGACGGTTAAGTGATCCCAACTTGTCCCTTTAGGAAACATTGTCCTGTTCAGCAAAAAAATGGCAAAGCGAGGCTACTGCACCTGATGCTCCTTAGATGAGAATGCGGGGCCAGGCAGGAAGCACACACCTAGAGTAGTTCACTCAGCAAGGGACAGCCAGGGAGGTGAAAAAGGTCACAGATATACAAGAACCACACATCACCCTGGAAATAGGCTGGAGGCACCTGCATCTCAATAGGTCACTATGGGCATTGTGTCCAGAGGGACCAGGCCCTTGGAGGCTACACTCGGCAGTTACTCAACAGTGAATAGGGAGTGAAACAGAAGAAAGCCAGGCTACCGTCTCTACAGGGTTGGCCTTTGCCCGGACTCCAGAGTGGTTAGTGTGATGGGCTGCTGGTAGTTGGCAGAGACACGAAGCAGTTGTAAGACATGTCTTTCAGGAATTTGGGTATCTAGCTCCAGTGTGGACAGTCCCAGGCTCTTGGGTATACAACCAGAACTGGACTCAGTAGGGAGCCCTGTGCAGAGTTAGTCTCTCTGACCAGCTGTCACTAGCTTGGGGCCTGCTGCTGCTGGTGCCAGAGCCCAGGTATCTCCTCTTTGACTCTCGCTGACAACTGAACCCTAATACACTCAGATCCTGACTACTCAAAATGCACAATGACTCTGCTTTGGCCTGAGCCAGCCTCTGCAGGCTTCTTGTCTAGCTAGTGGTGCAGATCCCATGCCCTGGGGCTCTCTACACAGCATGGAACACATCTTCGCCTGTCCTGGGTGTCCCTAAGCTGGGGTGTAGAAGGTGGCTCAGCAAAGTAAGCAAGCATACAGGAACAGGTGCTGCGGTCAGGACAGCCTGAGGGTGGAGAAGCCCTCTCGCCACTCCCAAGGGTGCGAGAGAAGGTAAGAAGCTCAGTGCAGACTCCTTCGAGTGCAAGGCTCTTCCTAGGAGGCCCTGACTGGATCCCGGCCTTTAAGACAAGCGTGGCCTAGGCTCCTGAGCCTTAGATGAGGTACAGGGAAGCAGAGGTGGCCACAGCTAAGCTCAATGCTCTTGGTGCCAGCTGGGATCAGCCCCAAAGCACGGCCTTGAAAGTGGCATGAGGGTTTATCTGTCCACCCTAAACACCTGTTCCCTACAAACACCTGACCCTTGCAAACATGTTTACTCCAGAGGTGCGGGCAACCGCCGGGCAGAGCGCAAACAACTGGAGAAAGGTCCATGGGTCGTCAGCTGGAAAAACCATCTGTCCACTCCAGCCATCATCCAAGATGGACAAGGACCAAACCCTGCCCAGCCCCTCTGCTAGAACCCAGGAACTGAGGCCTGCAGGGAAGGAGGCCCCAGGAAACAAGGTTAAATGCAGAGGAAGCCAAGGCAGGGAGCAGGTGCCCTGTCCCCAGAGTTCATTGGCGTTATAGAAATGGGCATGGCTTCCATTCACTCAAGCGCATGAGTATCTGATTAGCTTACCATGTGGTAAGCGGCCGAGAGGTGCTGGTAGGAGCCTGGCACTCAGGTGGGATGAAATGAATGACTTGCCCTGAAGTCTGTATCTAGAACCGGGATTTGAACTCAGGGCAGTGTGACTCCAGGAGCCCAGACTCTGCCCAGCAAAGCCCATATAGCTACTTTCTCAAATGTGCACAGCACCTGCCCCGCCTCCATCAGGCCTCTCGGCAGGGCAACAGACGTCTAAGACTGGGAAGGGCCAGGAAGACTGCTGGGCCAGTGCTAACGGAGGTGCAGGCACGGAACCCTGGAGACGGGGCACACTCATCAGAAAGGGAGGCTGGGCCTCCTCCGAGATGTCCTAGTTCTGGGGTCTGAAGGAGGGCTCTGGGGGTGTGAGAACCAGCTCTGAGAGGCACTTTAGGGACCTCTCTCCTGAGAAAGAAACCTGGCATGATGGTCCATTTCACACAAAGGGAAAGCAAGACACACCTTACCCTAGCGGCTTGGATGAACAGAGCGGCCTGTTCTGTGGGGATCTGGGGAACACGGGCAGATGACTGAGAGAGCTGGGAAAGAAAGAGACAGAGCCCCTCCTGGTGACTCTGACAAGTGCTAACAGGGAGCACACTCACCCAGCCCCAGACTGCCAGTGTAGTGAACAAGGCATATGGGGCCATGGTGTCACGACCAGCTGGTGCCAGGGCCACTCAGGGTTACTCAGGAAGTAACCCCAGTGTGACCATTCTGATGAAGTCCAAAGCAATGAGCGACCTGACAACCATGACATTACAACCCATTTTCTTAACAGCCAGCCTCACATTCAATTCATACACTTGCCCCCTGAATGTAGGGCCGTTTCTCCATACAGGTCCAGAGCAGGGCGTGGCCCCGGCTGGCCCCTTTCTCCTACAGACGTCTGTTTTGGGTCAGAGAAGAAGCTGAGGCTGCCGGGGCCAGAGAGAGGCCTGTGTTTTTACAAGGTGGGGACCAGTACAGTACCTGAGATCTTCTGCTGTTCCTGAGAAAAGTCAATTCCTTCTCCAATGGAGCTCATGATTTTCTCAATCTGAAACAGAAGGAAGAGAGCAGAGGAGGGGTCAACTTGGGGTCAGCATTACCAGCTCAAGGCCAACACCACCTAGTTGCCCTCCCAGGGTCTAACCCAGGAGGGTGTGGAAAGTCATACTGCAGGTTCCAGATAGCAACGGTGTGGACTGAGGTGAAGACGAGACCCCTTTCCTGGCTTCGGAAGCCTCAGTCTCCAGCCCAGTAGTCTGCACTAGTCACTGCTCATTGTTAGAACTTGGGCTCCCTCAGGACACAGTGCCAGCTTTGCTCTATGTTATGTTCCAAGCACCTAGACTCATGCTTGGCAGATGTAGCATGCTGCAGATAAGTGGCGGCCATAACTACTAGCCCTGAAGTGTAGAGGCAGGCAGACCACCTGCACACAGGAAGCTCCCGGAAGTTGGGGGGGGGGTTGCGTAGCCCCGGATGGAAACCCTTTTGCATCTGGGAGGCTAGATGGAGTTTTGCAGTATTGGGGAAAACAGACACCAACACTGACCTTCCTCTGGACCACAGCAGAGACAGCCTCAAAGCAAACAGTGGCCTCAGCACAGCCCCAGTATGGACCACCTGTCTCAGCACCTGGCTTTGCTTACTGGGGCTGGAATCGAGCTGCCCCATCTGCCTCAGTCCAGAGTGTTCGGCCAGGGGTAGGTCTAGACAGCCAGACAAGGATCGCCTGTCCCCCTTCTTTGGGCTGCAGCGATAATGAGCTCATTCACAGCTTCTTCCAAAGCCATGAAAAGAGGGACCTTTTGTACCAGGGCTTGGATGCTCTTCCCCTAAGTGCAAGTAAGGAGCCCAGGTCTGACAATCAGAAAAACAACTCCCAGCTGGCCTCCAGCTGGCACCCAGGGGAGCATAGCCTAAGTGCCTTCTCTCTCCCTGAGGCCAGGCCAGTCCCCATCCTCAGCTAGAGCTCAGTCAAAAAGCACAGGGACACAATCGAAGTAGAGCAGCCCATGGAGCAGACTGGCAGGGATGTCTGCTTGAGAGGCAGTTCCAGGGTGGGCTGCACTGCCCCTTGGAGGAAACAGCCACCCACATGTATCCCTACATGGTTTCAGGTGCTGTGGCACAGGCAAATGACCCAGACAGTCAGGAAAAGACCACCAACCTCTAAAGTCTAGGATTTAAATACACACAGACTGGATTAAATCTATACCACGCTCACAGTAGATGCTCAATAGAAATAGCTTGTGCTCACTGTCCTCTGTTGCCCTATGAGGGTTCCAGCCTACTAAAGCCTAAACCGGAAGCTTAAAAAATATTTTTATTGTGTATGTTTTGCTTGCAGTAATGTCTAAGTACCACATATGTGCCTGGTGCTTGTGGAGGCCGGCACAGGGCACAGCATGCCCAGAACCGAAGTTACAGATGGGTTATGAGCCACCATGTGGGTGCTGGGAATCAAACCAAAGGTCCTCTGCCAGCAGCAAGTGCCTTTAAACCTTGTCTATATATATTTTAATTTTTCGAGACAGGGTTTCTCTGTGTAACAGTCCTGGCTGGCTGTCCTGGAACTCACTTTGTAGACCAGGCTAGCCTTGAATTCACAGCTATGCACCTGCCTCTGCCTCCAAGTGCTGGGATTAAAGGCTCAAAAATTATTTTGACTCATGTTACTTTTGAAACAGGTTCTTACTGTGTAACCATGGCTGGCTTAGAACTCACTACACAGTCCAGACTCGCCTTGAATTCAGAGATCCTGGCTCTGCCCACCCAGTGCATCACCACGCCTGGCCCTTGGTGTGTACTTTACACACTACTACTACTCAGAAACTACAAAAGAGTATTCAGTGAACAGCATGCCTCCTGCTTGCCTCCCATCACCTTGTTCTGTCCACCCTTTGGTGGACAGCTCCCCAGATGTGGGCAAATGTACAGACAGCCGCACCCTCCACCCCAGCAGATGTATTTTGCTTTTTCCATTAGCCAAGTTCTGAAGCTTTTTCATGTTCACAGAACTCGCAATGACCACACTGCCAGAGCAGCTCTCCAACTATGTGTTTAGCAGTTGCCTGGCACATGTATGGGCATTTATTTTCTCATTGCCAGGGCTGCAACGAGCTGTCTCTGTGCACATTTACAAGCAGTGAGTGGGGTCACTTCTGTGTGTGTGCTGAAGGTCACAGCTGAGTGGTCTGGGGAGGTGGCTCAGTGGGTGAAGTGCTGTCATGCGAGTGTGTGGCCCCGAGTAAGGATCCCACAGACCCGTGGATAATGATAGTAATAATGGACGTGGGAGCTGCACCTATAACCTCAGCACCGACTGTGAGACGGCAGGTAGGGACAAGAGCGTCCCCAGCTCACTGGCTCGCTAGCCTGGAATGCAGTGACAAACAAGAGACCCTGTCTTAAGGAGGAAGGTGAAGTTGGCCTCTGACCTCCACATATGCACCATGATGAGGCATGGGAGTGCCTGCTGCACTTACAAACGACACCTGTACGTGCATGCAGGCAGAGCCAGCGGCAGGTCACAGAATCCCTGCTCCCATCCTCAGCAATTCTGCTGAAGGTCTTTCAGGAACAGTGCTCAGCAACGCACACTGTCAGCTCCTTCTGTCTACAGGGTGTCTATCTGTGACATTTGTCTTCCCCAGAGTTACAGCTTTTCTGTATGTAACTCCAGCGCCGGGGCTCCTGCCCTCTGGAGAGGCTCGCCTGGCCCAGCCTAGAAGACCTCAGGGCCAGTTCTCAAAGCCTGGGTTACCTGATCTAATTATAGACGCCTCACAACCAGGCAAAGAGCAGTTACTCAATAAATCCTGCTTCCTCGCCTTCCTCTTCCTTTCTAGAACATCTGTAGAAGAGACAGGTGCTCCAGGAGGGAAGACCTTTCCCCACCTGGGGGAGAAAGACCTTCATTCCCGAGGTGATGTCAGAGTGGGAAGGTGGGGACATCTACGGCAGGGTCCCCAAGAGTGAAGTCAAGTGCATTTTATCCCCTGAGCGCAGCACATGGTAAGTGAGTGAATGAATGAACGAACAGGCACTTTCCATTACGATGGCCTCGCAATGAAAAGTCATTGTCCAAGTCACAGTCTGTACCATGGAGAGAGAGCTGCAGCGGGTGGTGGTCCTGTGCATTCTCTCATTCCTGAGATTTCCCAGAGGGCCATTTGACATGAGTGCTGCTTGACCCCAGAACCACCCACGTGCCTGGAGGCCGGCACAAGCCAGGGTTTCCGCAGCCTGTTCTGTGCACCTGTGCCAGTGGACACTGCCCTGTGAGCTGCCACAGCCAGGTCACGCTGAAGGGTCCAGTGTACAGAGGACCTGCAAGAACATGCCAGTCTTCCGGCAGCTTGTGGCCCGGACCCCCTTCCTTGGCAACTGGAACCTACAGAGGTGACGTGGGTGGCTGGGAGGGGCTCCAGGCAGCCCTTAAGTAGGACTGTGGAGTCACAGGGGGCTGGGCTTTGCTCTCCCTGCTCCCATGCACACAGGGCAGGCTAACTGAACAGGGAAAGCTGAAGAACACATGAGTGTTCCCAGAAGTCTGCTTTCAAAGGAGGAGGGAGGTGTGACAGGAGGGCACGGTTTTCTCTTTCTGCTGCTTGCATGAGTGACATTTTTGGAGCAATGGCTAGTACTGCACTCCTCATGAGCTGCAACCAGAGAATGTCTATCCGTGTTAAGATAAGGCCCTGGAAGCGGTCAGTGAATTCTTGTGTTAAAAAATATTTTGAAGCCTGGTGGTGGTGGCACATGCCTTTAATCCCAACACTCAGGAGGCAGTGGCAGGCGGATCTCTGTGAGTTCGAGGCCAGCTTGATCTACAGAGCAAGTTCCAAGACAGCCAGGGCTACCCAGAGAAACTCTGTCTCAACAAAACAAAACCAAACAAAATGGAAATGACCCATTTCAGCAAATGTTCAGGATGCTTCTGTTCAGGTGGTTCCCCTGCCAGGGCTGTAAGAAACACTCCCCAAATGGCTGGGAGCAAACACTGGCTATGCTGCTGACCTCTGCACAGAGCCCCCAGGACCCTGGATGCCTGCCTGCAGCTGCCCATGGGAGGTGGCCGTCCAGCCACTGAGATGGCACTGTGCTTTTCTAATCACCACTGGAGTGGAAGGAAAACCTCAAGTTCTGAGGAGTGTTGTGTGCGCGCCAGGAAGCATGTGAGGTGCAGGCAGTCCCTGGGGCACCCTGGAGGGTCAGTGCACTCCTGCTCCTGGGCCCGCGGGAAATTTCCCTTTTGGGTGGAGGACAAGTTAGAGGCAACACTGTGTCCAGAGATTCCATTTGGGACCAAGCCAATCATCAGACAACAGCCACCAGACAGGTGTGCGCCTAGATGTTGAGGACTCTACGGGGAGGAGAGGAGCCGCCTTCCTCTTCCTGTTCTAAGTGTAAATATTAAAGGCGATGTTTCTGGAGAGCCTCAGAGTTGGCTACTGACATTGCCCAGCTCCTTCCTGCTGCCTGGGGAGCATTCCCACACACACTCCCCAGGAGTCAGAAAGCGTGTGCTGGTGTCCTCACGTCTGTCCTACAGAGCTGGAGGTGCCCATCTCCCTCCTCCATCCCCCACTTATGAACGTCCCAGAAACCTGTCTGGCTCTCTTGTTTTTAACAGTTTTAATGGTGTATCCCAGTGAAGCCAAGAACCATGAAGGGGGGGGGCTCTCTCAGGGCCTCAGATCTCACCCTGTGTCTTCTACAGAGCTGGCGTCTTGGTGACACTCAGGCCTGGTGATAACAGGGAGAGCTACTGTTAAGAGCTCTCCCCCAGGGTGGCCACTAAACATGGAATCGCACTTACATAAATGGAGAACACAGGGAGGGGCCCACGCTGCAGCGTCTGGGTCTGTCTGAATCCTCTGGAGTTCCTTCCCTTATTTTTACAGCCTGCCCAACTCTTCACCATCCCTGCAGAGCCTCAGCCCATTGTAGAGCTCACTGTGGAGCAGGCAGAGCCTCACACCCAGGGAGGAATCCCAAGTGCCACACCTTGGCAGATCCTTAAACGCCAGCAGCCTAGCCTGCTACTGGGCCTGAGAGGCACCAAGCAGTGTTTCTGGAGGAGTAAGGTGCTGAGGACCGGGCAACAGCCTTTCACCTGCCAGAGGCTCACCCCACCCCATCACGTGACCACTGATGCCGACAGGGACACTCCCAGACCAGGAGTCCCATGAGAACTCATGGTCCTCTGCTTTGCTCGACCACCTCTCAGAGCAGACAGGCGCTCAGCCTTGAGTGGGCTTTGACTCAACATCTGAGAAAGGTCAGTACCAGCTG
>PVIU01032234.1:0-13796 GCA_004026605.1 Ondatra zibethicus
AATGTGGCGGCGAAAGTTGGCAGATGGAGAACCCATCAACAATGACACCAGGACCTATCTCTTCTGCATGTATTATCTTTTTGAGAACCGAGTCTTTTTGAATGCACTCCTTCCTAGGCCTGGAGGGATGGGGGTGGGCCTTGGACTTCCAACAGGGCAGGGCACCATGCCCTCTTTCAAGGAAGAAGGGGGAGGGAGGAGGGGTGGGGAGGTAGTGGGAGGGGACCGGGAGAAGGGGAAGAAAGGTAAAATTTTTATTTCTTTAATTATGTTTTTGGAATGGAAAAAATAAAACAAAACAATGTATGAAAAAAAAGACGTTTAAACTTTAGCTACCATTCTTTCGTGTGTTCTGTTGCAAAGACAGCCCAGAATCTCTCTGTCATTTCTTGATGTGCGTTTGAAACCGACTGATTAGACAGCCAAGCTACCCTTCCTTCACTTCCTCCAGACTTGTCATCTGGCAATCACACCCTACTCCTTCTATAATCTGCTTCCAGTGTTCAGGAAATTTCTGAAAGTCCATATAGAACCTGTTTCCTTCTGAATTGGAATCACACTGGGTAAAATCTAAATAGCTAAATAGCAGGCTAGGCTCACAGATAGAAATGGTAGGCTTACTCTCATATATGTAGACCCTAGATGTAAAGTTTCTTGTTTTATTTTGTGTGTTTAAGTCATGAAAGGAAAAAAAAAAAGGACAATGAGAGTGAAGCAGGTAAGTAATCTTTTGGGGAAGCTAAGGAAATACTTGTGAGACTGGCTGGACACTGCTGGGGGAAGCTGAAAGGGAATGCAATGTTTGCAAACACCAGGATGAAACCATTACTTCATATGCTAATCTTAAACATTTATTCAACTGGAGAAATAAGAGATTTGATGTTTCTTTTGTATTCTTCCATTCAAAACAAGCTCAATGCTTGAAAGGAATCACAGTAAGAGAAAGAACTACTGAGTGCCACATTCTGATCCTTCACCTTCTGACCTGGTCGATGACTCTGGTGTTTCTAAAACATTGAAGTAGTCATAGGAAAGCATAACCAACTTTTACTTTTGTCAAAATATGTGTTTCATCTATACAAATGCTATCCAAGATGAAAGGGCCAGAGTTTAATTCTTGAGCATAAGTCCCTATGTCTGTCTAGGGAGAGAGAGCTGACACAACAGGATCCCAAAATTTGCAGTTTCCAAAAAGAAAGGAATACTTGAAACTGAATGTTCAGATCTTCATCCAAGGGACTTAAAGGGGATGCCATGGCTCTTTGTCTCTGTAATAGCTATTCTACATTCCTCTAACACAATGAAGCTTAAACATTGCTTAATTTCCAAGTTCCGTAAGAAACTGCCACAAACTCTTCAGTTTGTTTTCAAAAATATTTCTATGAATTTGACTTCACTTTCAAGACTGTTTATGTCTTAACTTATGAAACACTATTTTTTTCTTGAGACATTTAATAAAACACCCAGTGACTATGACTATCTTGTAAAGAACTCTCACAAGGAAGGTATCCAGCAACAGCCCTCAAGGAAACTCTCCAGACCAACATCACCAGCATTCCCCAGGAGTAGGGAAAAATGGAAACTCTGTACCTAGTAAGTGAGAAAGTCTAAGGTAGAACCAATAACCTCAACAAATCGTTCTAGGTTTATCTGATATAATTTCTGCAGTATCTTTTCTTCCGAGAGTGTTAGCAGAAACATCAGAGATGCCCAGAAGACATCTTTTAAAGGGCACGCATGTGCATGCCATATGATATATAATATAATATAATATAATATAATATAATATAATTTGATATATATGTTTATACGTGTGAGTGTGTCTCTGTCTCTTTGTCTGTGTGTTTATGCATGCATATTGTTCAGATCAGCCTCAGATTTTCAGTCCTCCTGCTTCACTCCTCAAGAGCTGAAGTGACAGAAATTAGGCCCTTTCCTGACTTTGGATTTTGTTCTAAATGTTTATTGTTAAAAGTTATAAACAGAAACGTCACACACCATAATTAACTGACCCAATTCAATGATTCAATATCATCAGTATCAGCATTCAAAACAGAAGCAGCCAAGTTTCATACTAAATTTTACATTTGAAAATTTTACATTTGAAAATATTTTATGCAGTTATTCACTATACAAAGAAACAACAACAAAACCCCAAAACGAAACAATAGAGAATTAGATCTAGAAAAAATTTAGTTTTATATATAAACATGTATCTATTAGCAGCATTCAGTCCTTCCACATCCCCTTATACTTAGCCTTCTTGTTCTCTCTGTGTTATACTTTACCCAAGTGCATATTTCTTTACATTTATACATATATTATTAGCTACATTCAACATATGAGAAAGAACATGGGGTTTGTGAGACTGTGTGATCTCACTTAGTAGTATACATTAGTCTACCCAATTTCCTGTAAACTAGCAGTATATTACATAATACACTAAATTTTCATTATTTTTAATCTGCTGATGAACAATGAGGTTGTGGTAGTTCGAATGTAATTGACCCCCATAATGTGATAGGAAGTGGCAGTATTAGGAGGAGTGGCTTTGTTGGAGTGGGTTTGTCCTTGATGGAGGAAGTGTGTCGCTGTGGTGGTGGGCTTTGAGGTTTTCTGTACTCTGGATACCACCTGTGGCTCAATCCACTTATTGCCTGCAAGATGCAAGACTCTCACCTACTACTCCAGCATCATGATTGCCTCCATGCTGCCATGGTCTGCATCATGATGATAATGGATTGAACGTCAGAAACTGTAAGCAAGTCACTCCAATTAAATGTTTTTGTTTGTTTGTTTTACGAGAGTTGCTGTGGTCATGGTGTCTTTTCAGAGCGATAGAAACCCTAACTAAGACAGAGATTGATTGCTATAGTGACTAACATAACAATAACTATGTTCTTGTAAGATTATTAAAAATCTGTTCAATGTGAAAAATAACGTTTAGAATAACGGTTAACAACAGTAAGCATCAGACATGTATACTCATGCATGAATGATCACTTTAAGGTTTCTTTAAAATCAGGGGTTTGAACATCTTTTACAAATACTGCTTTTTATAACTGAGTTGTTGAAAATCACAAAGTTGACCAATCTGGAGTTCTATTTCTTATAATCATACTTTATCTTGCTTAGTTATAAGAATACTGAGCCTGGTGATGATAAAAAAAAAACAGACCTAAAATGGGAGGAATTATTATAGAATAGTACATAATTCAAAGTTATTGAATAGTTTCACAGTCAACTGCATGCGAATTTCTTGCATGTGGGTCATTTCACTATTAATGTGCCCGCAATTCCTAATTTGTTCTGACTCATATTGTCTGTGTCATCATCTATACTGGACATTTGAGGCATGTGGGTCATAATTCTTTTGAAAATGCTAATTTCTAAAGGGAAGAGACATTATGGCAGAGAGATTAGCTCTGACACTGCAGATATCAATAAACATTTACACCCATAAAATGTTACTCCTCTTAATGGATTGATTCTGTTCCCTCTTGGGACAGTTCATCTAGCTCTTATGAGAGTGCCAGAAGTCCAAAAAATGAAAACAACTTTCATGAAGCTAAATTATTAATTGTTCAATGATAAGAATCAACTAAAATTTAAATTTTCAATTCATCATACATTTAACTAGACATATGAATTTAACCACTGGATCCAGTTTCCGGAGAGAAAACTGCCCATGATCTGGAAATTAAATGATAAATAAGGCACTAGCCCCATTTTCAAGCATTTTAAATAACTGTGCAAACAGATGGAAAAAACAGTCTTATTTCCTGTAATTTTGCTTTACTTTCAATTAGCCATGGCTACGAGACTGTAAGTTCTCTAAGGCAGTAGGTTTTCCTACTCATCTTTGTATCCCTAGATCTGAGACAAGTGCTCTACCTTAATAGGTGTTTTGGGCTACCAGAAATGGTTTATGTACTGTAAGGATATTGAAAAACTTGTACTTTAAATGGAGAATCAATAAACCAAGGACAAAGTAATTATCTTACTGTGCTTTCTTCAGCTCAAACTTGCTGTTAACTTTTCTTAAAATGTCACTGTAAGAGCAACAACGATTATAACACCACACAACAATTGAACCTCTGGCCCCAAGTCTGCACATAGTTAACGTGTAGGAAAATTTCTCAGGCTTTCATCAATGGCCCTAGTCTGCTCAGTGTGTTTAACTCCCTGTGAGATAGCACAGAACACTGTAGTTGGAATTTTCTTTGGGCTACCAACCAGCTCCCAAATAAAGACATGGAGACTTATTATTAATTATTAATGTTTGGTCTTAGCTTAGGCTTGTCTCATTAGCTCTTTTAACTTAATTTAACCTGTTTCTATTCATCTATGTTTTGTCTCAGGGCTTTTTACCTTTCTTTCATTCTCTATGTCCTCCTTCCCTGCTTCCTTTGTGTATGGCTGGCTGTCTTCCTGTGTTCCTGTCGTCTCCTTTTCTTTCTTCCTTGAGCCTAAATTCCTTTTCCTACTTTCTGTCTGTCCAGAAGTTCTGCCTATACCTCCTCCCTCATTATTAACCATTCAGCTTTTAATAGACCAGTCAGGTGCCTTAGATAGGCAAAGTAAAACAACACATCTTTGCATATTAAACAAATGCAACACATATTTACATAGTTAAACAAATGCAGCACTTCTTTGCAAAGTTCAACATTCCTCACAGAACACTCCTTCACAAAATTCAGAATATTCAACTACAGAAAACAAATCACTTTGATGTGGGAGTCCCCTCTGTGTGATGTGATTGTCATTAATGAATAAAGAAACTGCCTTGACCTGTTGATAAGGCAGACCTTAGATAGGCAGGGAGGACTGAACTGAATGCTGGGAGAGAGAAGGATGGAGTCAGAGAGATGCCATGGAGCTGCCAGAATCAGACAAGCCAAATCTTTGCCGGTAAGCCACTGCCACGTGGCGATATACAGATTAATAGAAATGGGTTAAATTAATACAACAGTTAGCCAATAAGAAGCTAGAGCTAATGGGCCAAGCAGTGCTTTAATTAATACAGTTTCTGTGTGGTTATTTTGGGGCTAAGTGGCTGGGAACAAACAAGCATCTCCCTGCAACACAGTTTAGAATTTGCTGCAGGCTGAACACTTGAAGTCTTCATGCTCTAGCTTCACATCCTCGATCCTGGATTTCTGTCTCTTGTTTGATGGTGAGCTGGTGCAGTATTTCTGTACTACAGTCCACGTACAGTTTTCTAAGGAAACACATACTTCATACTTCCTTTCATAGTTGCCTCTGACATTGAACTGAACATGTGGGCATTGATAACCCAGAAAAGCTAAAACGGAGAACTTCTATAGCTGCTTAAAGTAAGGACCAGGGCAGCAAAATTGGACAGAGTGAAGGGGAATGTACATGGAATGACTAATATTATTGATTAATTATTCTTCTATTGTTACCACCATAAATGGAAACATTTTCCCAACTGACTCACTACTTTAACAATTTTACATTTCATCCTTATATCCTCTTGATTCCTTAACTATATCAGATTGCCTTAGCTTAGATTTTTGCCAGCAGGAAGTAAAATGGCATTTGAATGTCTCTTCATGATATAAAAAATGTGTATCTAAAACCATGTGTTGAGTGAGAACCTCCATTAAGTACTTTGTTGCAATTTAAGGCTTCAGGGGAATGGAGAGGCAGCCTTCCTTGAGGTTTTCTCCTGGTAGTCAATCAAGCCCCTATGGATATCATATTCCCATTAATACACTAACTAGAATAAGTAGTATATAAAGCAAAAGAGAGAACATTCATGGATGAAGTTGGGAGAGGATGGAAGGTGGACGTAGACTTGGGAGTTCAGGAGAAGAGTATAGACTAAATATAACCAAAATACAACGTGTGCAAAGATGAAATTCTTTAAAATTAATAAAATTTTAGGTTCTTAGGCAAAAATACAGAACCTCTCTGAAACAAAAGAAAACATCACAACCCTAACAAGCAACTTATTCCAGAATCGTGGGTTGCTCATTTAAAGGGAAGAGGCATAGCGTCTACTGATAAGTTTAAGGAACTCTGAAGTCAAGATGTCTTGTTCATACATGGCTCTGCTTTTCATTGATGACTGTACAATTTTAGATGATCACATAATCTGTTTTTTGCAATGTCCATTTTTGTAAACAATGCAAATGATATTATCTGTCATAAAGATTCTATCTAGAAATAATGAAGTAAAAATGGTAATATCTATCAATATCTATATTTCCATCTGTTTTATATCCTCACCCATAACACAAGTAATACAAACAAAGTGTGTGTGTATGTGTGTGTGTGTTGGGAACCCAGGGCTATGTGTCTATATGTATGAATATGTGATATTTCTAAAATATAATATTCTGTGAAACAAATTAGATTCTCTGTAAGGACCGGACACTTCTATGTCTAGAAAAGCATCAATCATCATGATGCCATTCACAAAGCAGGGGTTTTCTTGGTTTGGTTCCATTTTGTTTTATATCCTATATTCCAAGGCTGAAAGATGAGAGCTTCTAGATGTTCAATGACTGCCAGGAATACTATTTGCACACATAACTCTAGATACAGGATATGTACCCTTACATTGTCAAATATCATCTGGATATATAGTGAAAGTGTGGCTTTGGTGGATAACTAACAGCAGCAAATGCATTAGTAAGATGCAAAGGAAATAAAATATATCGTAAAATACCCACAAAGTGTACTTGCCAATATTTTATTTTTTAGAGTATACTCTATCTGTCTGGAATTTCATTATTGGGTTAAAACATTAAAATGTCATTTGTATGAAACTTACAACTAAAATGCCATTCTTACAGTAGAGTCAGAAATATCAAATCAAATATAATCCAATAAAAATACCTAAATAAAATAAAACAGAATAAACCTACATTAGCTCTGAAAAACAAATACTTGCTTATGTTCTTTTCAAAATCTATTAAAATTAAAGGTTCATCAGCAATTTTTGGTAATGGAATTAAATGCATTCGGGTAACTGTTTTATGTCATTCAGTTGTGATGACAACCACTTGATCTCCCTGAAAGGCTTGCTGTCAACTGGATACCTCAATAAATTCACACATACCATTCTCAGAATTAATTTTGTAGTTTGTTGTTTGACATTTGGAATGCATATATTAGTAGGAAGTACAGTCTTCATATTCTATAGATAATAAAATCTTAACTAAGTAGAGAAAGTGTGAGTAAAACACTCAGAGTTTCTTTAGAGTAATAAACACAAACATAAAGTCATAGAAAAAAGTAATCTTTATTCCTAGTCCTTATGTGTAACAAATAATTAGCCTAGAAATAATTCTCTATTTGTCTGTGCCTTTTAAATTTATTTTAATTGAGCTCTACATTTTTCTCTGCTCCCCTCCCCACCTCTCCCCTTCCCACTTCAGCCCCTCCCCCAAAGTTCCCATGCTTCCAATTTACTCAGGAGGTCTTGTCTTCTATTTGGGGCAATTTTATGAACTTTTCTATATTTATAATCAATGAACACTTTTAATCCTAGTCCCATTAAATGAATGGTTATATTTTTAATGAAGAATAAATAAAAAATAAAAGTGAATTAATAACAAAACATGAGAAATCAAAAATCCAAATGCTTGTAGAAGCCACAATTTAGAGTCAGGATAAGAGGACTAAAGAAATCTCAGTCTTTCTAGCTACATATATTAAGAATCCAAAATAGGTGAGGAATTAGCCCAAGAAGCCTTCAGAAGTCCTTAAAATGTTATCAGTTTTACACATTGATTTAAATCAATAAGGAAAGTGAAGCATTTTGAGAGGGTGACATGTCTAAAGGCAAGAAGTACTGCAATTCAGGTCAGAGTTCAAGTTACAGAGTCCCAAGCTCGTTCTAATTTCTAACTTTTCACCTTGAAAATCAATGCTTAGCATCATATTCCAACACCATTAAATACAACTGCTCTAAAACATATAAGTCCAGTATCTTGCAAAGTAGGTTATCAAATGAATTCCCCCAAATTTCATATCTCTGGGACATTCACGCTTTCATAAAGGCTTTCTGTATTCCATTTTCCACATCTAAAGTAACCAAACTCTACTCTTTCCACATGGTCACTCCCAATGCTCCATTGCTGTCTCCACTGCTCAGAGTCCAGATTGATCTTTAAGACAGATGGCAGCAAATGATGCAGAACGTCTCTGACAGGACACAGCTCATTCGTGTCTCTCTGCTTAGACACAACCTCTAGCTTCTTTCTCATGGCAGAATGGTTAATGTACCAGACCAGGAGCCAGGAGACTGGACCCAGTTTTGGTTTTACGACTGACTGTGTGCACATATTGGGTAAGGCATTTAATGTTCTTATTCAACTTTCCTCCACTCCAAATTGACTAGGCTGAGAAGCTAAGCTACATAGCTCTTTTGAATATCCTTTACCCCTATTTTATGGAGTTGTATATACCTTTATATATTTTTAAAAAATCACTCAATGATCACAATAATGAAAGATTAGGGAAAAATTATCAGCATATAATGTTTGTACAAATCGTTTTTCACAAATTATAATCTAAAGGAAGCAGTAACTCTCCAACACTTAAGCACTAACAAATCAGATTATCTGATAACCTAAAAATACTCTACAATTATAAGGGAAAAAAAGCATAGCAGTCACATTAAAAATAATGTTTTCCTATTGTTTCCTAAAGCTTTCTTTCATGGCCTGTTTCTTTCTCACATACTCTATAAAATCTGACAGTATTATTTATGTTCCACCTGTCCATTTAAGTCTTCAGTATTACAACAACATTCTCTGGACACATTCTGTAATTACTTAATTTCCAACTCTTGGCTTCTTTTACTAGACACCCCCTATCCTTAACCTTCTGTCAACCACCCCAATACTATGTGATAGTATTTACTCAGCCTGCTTCCCAGTCAGAAGCACCACCTGTTGCTGTTAATAATTTTCAGATCCTCATCTTCTACTCTAATTTCTCCCTAGTGATCTGGTCACTTTCCACATAGATGCTGTTAGGCAATAAAAAGACACCTTCACTCTCAAAGTTCCTTGATAGGCTCCAGAATCTTTATGTTACCCACATTAAAAGCGTGACATGCTCTTACAGTTCATGTTTGATTTTCCCACTTCTGACATCAAATTGTTCATCAATCCTTTCAATTTGTGGTGACAGTGGTGCCTGACTACATCTCCATCTGGCTTGTTTCTTTGGCATCTGTAGTACTGCCATACCCTCTTAATTAATTTCTGTCAAGCTAGTTTTCCTTCTGTCTAATCCATCATATGAACTAATGTTGAAACTTCTCCTTCTGAAGCAAAAATAAGATCATATCATTGTCACTGCCCTAAATTTAGCAATCTAAGTTGTATAAAGGATAAGTTCTGATTTTTATAGTATATCCATTAATATCCTTCAAGTTCTAGATTTACCTCCACATTCTTCTACTTCTCCAATAAACAAGGAGAGGAACACAAGTATATTTCTTAAATATATGATGCATTCATGTTTCAGAAATATCTTAGACTGTCCAATTATTTCATAATATGTGATGTACTCCTACATATCTAAAGATATTGATTGCACAATTCTCTCTCAACAGATTAGTCACACATATAAATCCATCTATGAGAGTGATAGCTTGGATTACTAAACATCAAGGATTTTCTAAAAGTCCTCTAAGGCAGAGTAGCTGTATGTTGCCTTTTGGTATAAAATTTGTGATCCAAGAAAACAGACAATTCTTGTTCTAATTTATAGTCTCATGCATGGTAAACCAAGGATTTTATCAATAAACAAATGTTATCCAGAATATTTTTCACAGTGACAAACATCAAAAAGAAAATGAGAAAGACTCTTGATAAGAATTCCCAAAGAAAAGCATGAAATAAGCAATTCACTTTAATGCACTTGTGCTTAATTGCTATATACACCATCCTGAATGGCCAAATCACAATTTCAGAAACAATGAACTGAGAGTGAGTGAGACGGACACAAAAGAGTAAATAAAATGAATGATTTGTATTTACCTAATTGCTAGGAATATCTAGTAATATCAATGACTCTCACTGAATCATACTAGTCTAATATTTGAGACTGTATTTGTATTTTATTTCAAAAACCCTAAAATAAATGTGTTAGACAAAGGTATATATCCAGTTTATAAGTACTAAGAGTTTGGTGCTTGTCCATTCCTATAAAACCTTCAAAATGAACAGCAAATATCTTCCCTGTTTATACATAGCACAAGTTTTGTTATAGTGGATTTTTACTACTATTTTCTATAGTGATTGACAATCTTACTCAAGTGAGAAGTACAATGTCTACCATTAACTAAACTGTTGCCTTGGAGACAAGATCAGAACCATCAAAAGTCATTTTAAAGACAGTCCCATGTACCCTAGAATGGCAAGCTTTCCTTGTAATTTTACTGGATGCATTGTCACATTGGGAGAGATAACAGAAAAAGGAGAACTGTTCAAGGTCAGAGAAATGAGAAAAAAAAGTAAGCAAGGCAAATCTAGGATCTATGGAATCCAAGTGGCAATTATGAATGGCCCACTGACAAGCCACATCGCCACTTATCTTCTCATAAGGAAACCATATAGGAAGCAAAATGTTCAGAAGTTTATTACCTGAGCAAGAAATTAGAAAAACAGAAATCAGTTCTATAACAGAATATTTAATATTATCAAACATTTACCTGAGTAAAAGCATGTCCACAGGCAAATTCCAAAATAGGAATATCACCATATGAGGCTCAGTAACATCTCACAGTGACATCCCAGAGGCCAACATGTCACTTGTGTTTTTTGTAGCATATATTTTCTCTCATGAAATTTTATCATTTTTTTTATTATTCTCTTTCTCTTAGGTGACCATAACAATTTTAACAAATTATAAACCAAAATACCCCTGATGAAAAAATATGCCTTTGAGTTAGTCTTTATAAGGCAAGCTTCATTAAAATAAAAGGAAAATGTGCAATAATTCAAAATATCCAAAGCAATGACTGCTTGGAACATGTAAGTAGACTAAGTTTACATGAAAATTATGTAGGAAGGAAGAAAGGAAGAAGGAAAGAAAGAGAATTGATTCAACATTCAAGACAATATAGACTAATGGTTGTTTTTTTAATAGGTTTGGTTTTTAGAGACATGGTTTCTCTGTGTAACAGTCATGGCTGTCCTGGAACTTCCTTTGTAGACCAAGCTGGCCTCAAACTCACAGAGATCCACCAGTAGAATAATATTTTAAGTGGCAGTATTATTAGTGGTCTCAAAAATTATATGTAGCTCAGGACATATTTTAAGAGTCCTCTGTTTAGACAATAAATATGCAATTTGGTCTACATTTATACACATACAAAATGTGATGTGTTTCAAATCATCCAGTGGGAAGTAGGGATATTCATGTTGACTACCTTAAATATCTAGGACACCATAATGAAACAGCTATAAAAGATGCATGTAAAAATTTAAGTTGTTTTGTAAAAAAGATAATGAGTTAATACTACCAGAATGTTAATACATTTTACTATGTTATCACATTAATGAAGTAAGTAGCACAAAATAAATTGATGGTCAACTTTAACAAAGATTACCCAAGTTTTCTGGGTCTTTCATCTCTATTTTAATATCTTTCTACTGTAAAAGAAGAATTCATAATATCATAAACAGCTAACTCTAAAGTATAAGCCCATTTAAGGGAGATTTCCTTTCCTCTCTTCCCTTTCCCTCTGCTCCTTTCCCTCCACTTCCCCTCTCCTCTTCTTTCCTCCCTCATGAAGTTGACATGATAATTTAAGGGTATATCTCATCCATTTGGCAGAGGAAAATGTCTAGGAATTATGTTAAAATATTATGTAGGATAAAAGACAAGGACCTCTATCCTTTGGCTAACAGGTTATGTGGAAGCTCACCATAGCGTTCAAGGCAGTGTAAATAACACCTTCCCCTCCTCTCTGTATGGGTGTATGGCGGGTGCAATGTCTACACAGCATACTATGGATACACAAGCCTTTATTGTGCTTTCAATTTGATTCTTAGACTCAAAGGCATTTGTATTTTTCTCTCTCATTTTTACTTTTATATTTGATATTTGGACTGGATTCTTCATAAAAATGTACCAGGTTTTAAACATGCTAATAGATTCAAACTTCTAGCACTCATCTCCTGCCTTGAGTTGAGAAATTGCATTATTATTGACATAATCAGTTAATATTACTGTAACTTTGCTGGGCCATATGAACCATCCAGATGCAATGATTTCCAGTTTAAATCTCAAAGAACACCTGATTCTTCAATATTGCTATTCAGGTAAATGTTTTAAGTCCAGTTATTTTGGAAAAGAAAAATCCCAAAATCTTAAAAGGAATCCCCAGACAGGATTGGTGCTGGCCATGAGGAAGGTTTGCTTTTGCATTCATCCCAGACATATGAATTTAGGACTGTCTTAAAGCTGGTTCTAAAAGACCTACTTCTCTCTCACATTTCAGTTTATCAGCTTAAGAACCACAAAAATCAATTTCAAGAATGACTAATGCATTTCATTATAAGCCATCTAGGTCCCCATTTTCTCTCCCAGAAAAGAGGGCTACAGGCCTTTTAAAAGCACATACGAATTTTATAAATTATTAGGATTCACTGTACTATGCTACAAGAACACATTATGCATTTACCAGATCTCTTGGCCTTTCTGATATTTTTATTCCTCTCCATCCTCTGCAAATCTGAAGTTTATAGCAAGATCTCTTCCGATTTCAAGCCTTCTTTGTTGGTTTCCATATCATAGAGAACAGGTGGTACTTATTCTGCCATCTAACTTGTTTTCCTGAACCTGCTCATCATCTCTGATCCCATCTATTCTACCTTAAAGGCCAGAACATCATTCTTCTTGGCAGCTAAATAATACTTCATAGTGTACATGCCATATTTTCTTTAACCATTCATCTGTTGATGAACACCAAGTCTGGTTCCATTGCTTAGTTATGTAGAACTGCTTCAATAATCATGAATAGGTAGGTATTGTCTTTTAGGTTTATTTCATTTCCATGTATAACTACTCTGAAGTTCTATAGCTGGACCAGCAGGCACTTCTTTCAGTTTAGTAAAAAAATTCTATACTGTTTCAATAGTCATATACAAATTCATACTCTAACTAATAGCATATTCTCTCCATTATTTGTTTCCTTTATCTTTTTGTTTGGGACCTTTTTTAAACTTTTTGCTCATACTTTACATTAAGGTCTTTGATCCACTTTGAATTGAATACTATACAGGGTGCAAGACAGAGTCAAGATCATATATATATATATGTATATATATGATCTTTATATATATGAACACTATTTTAAGATATGCTACCTTTGTTTATGCTCTAGAGCAGTTGTTTAATGATGTAAAGATGTGTTACTTTTGTTTACATTACATTTGTTTAACTCTGTGAAGCTGTGGTGCTTGCCTGTCAAAAACACCTGATGGTCTAAAAAAGCGCTGAACAGCCAATAACAAGGCAGGAGAAAGACAGCGGTGGTGGCGAGCAGAGAGTATAACAGAAGGACAAATCTGGAAAATGGGGAATGAGAGAAGAGAGAGAGGAGCTCTGTCTCTATCTCCATCCATCGGATGAAATTTCTCCCACCTCTATCCCCGCCCCTGGCTTCCAACTTTTGCTTGATGATCCTGTTTGCTTCCAACTTCCAGGAGGTTCTGTGTATGCTTTCTTTGGGTTCACCTAGGTATTCAGCTTCTCTGGGCTTGCGAGCTAAGTGCTTGGTGACCTTTATTTTATAGCTAGGG
>PVIU01032235.1:0-13820 GCA_004026605.1 Ondatra zibethicus
CTGTCTGGGGGTGACTACTTACTGTGGAAAAGTGAGTTCCATGAACGTTGCTTTGAAACAGCCCGGTTGAATGCCATAGCCAGCAGGCCCCAGATTAACATAGAAGTCCTTACAGGCACGGGACAGTATGCTGCCCTGGCACAGCAGATCGTATATGATGCTGGCACATACGACCAGATTGTGACCAATGCCCTGCGGGCGTGGAAAGCGCTGCCCAATATAGGAGCTGGGGAACAGATTTCAAAGGTGCTGCAGGGCCCCTCTGAGCCATATGCGGACTTTGTATCCAGGCTTCTGCAATTGGCCGGGAAGATTTTTGGAGATGCTGATCCAGCTATGCCCATTGTGAAACAGCTAGCTTTTGAGAATGCCAACAAATATTGAAAGGAAGCATTGAGAGAATACAAGAATAAAAGTCTTAACGAGGTTTGTAGGGCCATAGATAGGACTCACATTCAAGCCCAGGTCATGGCAGTCACTCTACGTCAGGGGTTACGAGGAGCTCACGGAGGATTAGAAGCAAGATCTAAGGGCTGTTTTCAGTGTGGACAGGAAGGACACTTTAGAAGGGACTGCCCTAATAATAAGGGACCCGGCAAAGGCCCTGGGCAGGGTCTATGTCCCCGTTGTGGGAAAGGGGTACATTGGAGTAGCGAGTGCTGGTCCAAGTGGGATAAGCAAGGGAACCCACTACCTTCGGGAAACGGGCAACGGGGGCTACTCCGGGCCCCCAAAGCCAAAGTGTACGGAGCAATGCAGGCAAGGAACACGATCCCAGGCAGTGGGAGGCTCCGTCACCTGTCAGTCAACAACCCCTTTCTGTCCGAGCTCTCTGCCAAGGCTCCCCGGGGAGTGCAGGACTGGACCTCAGTGCCTCCGCCCGAGCAGTATTAACACCTGCTATGGGGCCTCAGGCCATACCCACGGGAGTTTTGGGACCCTTGCCTGAAGGGACAGTAGGACTACTCCTGGGGAGGAGCAGCATTACTATGCAAGGCATTCAAGTACACCCCGGGGTAATTGACGCTGACTACACCAGAGAAATAAAAATCATGATAGAGTCACCCAAAGGAGTAGCAGTGATTTCCCAGGGTCAAAGGGTTGCACAATTATTACTCCTTCCCCATCTACAAATGGACAATGCTACCTTGGTCTCTACCAGGGGAAGTCAAGGATTTGGATCCACAGGGTCCCATCATGTTTTGGGGTAGCTGATATGGCCTCTCGGCCCCGATTGTCCCTGAACATTAGTGGAAGGAAATTCTTAGGAATTCTGGATCCGGGGCGGATGGATCGGTCCTTTCTGGGAAATTCTTAGGAATTCTGGATCCGGGGCGGATGGATCGGTCCTTTCTGGGAAATTCTTAGGAATTCTGGATCCGGGGCGGATGTATTGGTCCTTTCTGGGAAATTCTTAGGAATTCTGGATCGGGGCGGATGGATCGGTCCTTTCTGGGAAATTCTGGCCTCGAGCTTGGCCTCAAGTTTGGGTTCCGCTGTGCTACAGGGAAACTCGACCCAGCCGGAGTGCTCAGATACTGACATGGAGAGATCAGGAGGGTCACGAAGGTCACTTTCAGCCATATATCGTCCCGGATTTACCTACTAATTTATGGGGTCGGGACGTTCTTCGTGACATGGGAGCTGTATTAACTACTCAAGCTTCAAATGGTGCCAATGGTACAGTTACTGATATGATGCTGGATATGGGATGGACTCCTGGAAAGGGTTTGGGTCGAAATTCACAGGGCCTAAAACAAGCGATCGATGCAAGGGAATCCATAGCCAAGGTGAAAGGGGATAGGCGCAGCCTAGGACATTTTTAGTGGGGGCCACTGCTGAACGGCCTGAGCCCATACCAATTACTTGGAAGTCAAACACTCCAATATGGGTAGAGCAGTGGCCTTTACCTGCAGAAAAATTACAGGCTGCCAAAGAGTTAATAAAAGAGCAATTGGCTGCTGGTCATATAGTACCATCTACTTCCCCATGGAATACACCAATTTTCGTTATAAAAAAGAAATCAGGAAAATGGAGGTTGCTTCAGGATTTAAGAGCAGTGAATACGTCCGTGCAGGTTATGGGAGCTTTGCAGCCTGGTCTTCCCAGCCCCGTGGCCATACCTAAGGATTGGTCTTTATTAGTCTTGGATTTAAAAGATTGTTTTTTACCATTCCTCTGGCTGCTCAAGATTGCCAACGCTTCGCTTTTTCCGTGCCTTCCAGCAATTATAGGGAGCCATATCAAAGATACCAATGGGTCGTTTTGCCTCAAGGCATGGCCAATAGCCTCATTATATGCCAGAGATATGTATCTGCAGCCATCGCACCTCTCCGCAGCAAGTTTCCAGATGCTAATATCGTTCATTATATGGATGATATTCTACTGGCTCATTTTGATAAGGAACAGTTGCTAGCTTTGTATGCTCAGATGCAACAGTTGCTGGCCAAGGCAGAATTAGTCATTGCCCCTGAGAAGGTGCAATTGATGGCACCCTATAATTACCTTGGCTATGTTATCTCTGATGCCGGGATCGCCCCACAGAAATTGCAGTTTGCCGCCTCCCACTTAAAGACTCTCCATCAGTGGCAGTGATTCTTAGGGGAGATTCAATGGCTCCGCCCCTCCTTTTCTATACCTACTGGGGAGTTGAAGCCTCTGTTTGACTTGCTCAAGGGTAATTCGGACCCTCTATCTCCTCGAACATTAACCCCTGAGGGAAGGGCGGCATTGAGAAAGATAGGAGTAACCCTGCAGGGGTTATTTGTTCAACAGATAGATTATCAACTGCCTCTACAATTTTTAGTCTTGCCATCTGAATTTGCTCCAACGGGTGTTTTTTGGCAAGATGCTCCTCTTTATTGGGTACACTTATCTGCTTCACCTGGATGCATGGTTATTCCATATCCTGACTTGATTTGTCAACTTTTGTGGAAAGCTAGGACTGTAGCTAGAGCAATTTTTGCCAAAGATATGGACATTCTCACTGTGCCCTATACACAGGATATGCTAAATAATTTGATACAGTACAATGATTCCTGGTGTTTATTTCTATGTTACCCAATCCTACCCACAACATAAGTTGATTCAGAGTTTCAAGATATGTCCATTTATTTTTCCCAAAATTGTTAAGCAATCACCAATACGGGGAGCCCGGCTAGTGTTTACAGACAGAGCCAAGGATGGAAGGGCTGCAATGGTGTGTGGGGATAAGGTTGACAGTGTCACAGTCTCTGGTGCCTCTGCGCAACTGGCGGAAGTTACTGCACTTGTTTTGGCCCTCCACTTGTATCCATCTGATCCCCTTAATATCTATACAGTTAGTGTTTATGTGGCCAGTATTGTTTCCCCTTTGGAGATTGCTCCTTATATTGGGGAGCACTCAAAAATTTCTGCTCAGTTACAAACCATGCAGCTTTTGATATGGGCGCACAAAGATCCTTTATTTGTTACATAAGGGGGAACTGGGACCTACCCGGCCCATTAGCTGCTGGGAACCGGAGCGCTGATGAGGCCACTAAGTTTATCCTTGGGTGTCCGAATATGATGCTGCCTTTCAATGGCATAGGAAATCCCATCTCAATGCTCAGTCCCTTAGACATAAAACACAGTGTTCTAAAGCAGAGGCTTTATCTATAGTTTCTACCTGTCCCACTTGTGCTCCTTTCATTTATGTTCCGTCCTTGGGGGTTAATCCCCATGGTCTCCGAGCCAATGATATCTGGCAAGCTGATGCTACACATGTTGCTGATTTAAGTTCTCAACATTATTTACATGTATCAATTGATACTGATTCTGGCCTGATTGTAGCCACATTACATATTGGAGAAAAAGCTAAACATGTTATTGAGCATCTCCTTTCAGCATTTTCCTTTATGGGAGTACCCAGACAAATAAAAACAGATAATGGCCCTGCATATTCTAGTAATTGTTTTAAAAGGCTTTGCAAGAAATGGGATGTTATACATAAGACTGGCATCCCCTATAATCCTCAAGGACAAGCCATTGTAGAACGGGCTCATTGCCATATAAAGGCTTATTTGAAAAAAAATAAAAGAAGGTGAAATATACCAGGGATGCCAGGGACCACAAGCATTACTTTCTATCACTCTTTATACCTTAAATTTTTTATTAACTGATGATAAAGGGCATAGTGCTGTTGAAAGGCACTTTTCTGTTCCTGTCTCCGTGGAGGCCATGGTGTGTTGGAAAGAATTATCCACAGGAGCCTGGCAGCCTCCTGCCCCCGTGTTAGCCAGGGTTAGGGGGACAGTCTGTGTTTTCCCCCTAGGAGCAGATAAGCCTATTTGGGTACCTGAACGCAGGGTGAGACCAGTGCACGATCCATCCCCAGTGGAGGAGCCAAAGCAAGGGGAAGACCATGATGCAGATAATACACCTTTTGGTGATCCAGATCCTAAGAAGTCAGGCTGATGTATCGA
Organism: Ondatra zibethicus; assembly: GCA_004026605.1. Lineage (NCBI taxonomy): Eukaryota > Metazoa > Chordata > Mammalia > Rodentia > Cricetidae > Ondatra > Ondatra zibethicus. The sequence goes on from PVIU01032235.1 coordinate 4,443, forward strand.
GGTCTCTGGTAAGAAATCCTCCAGTGCTCCTGCTGGTGAGTCTAGAAAGTCCTGTTTTCCCAGCAGTTTTTACTAATAACTGGATCCTGGGTGTTGCTGCAAGTAACACGCCACAGCAGGCCACCCTGCTTAATCTGACTTTTGATTTGCATCAAGCCTTGTGCTTCGGCAGGAATTATTCTGCCTAGTGCAATGATCATTATAGGATAGCTTCCCCCTGTTTGATGAGTCCCTTCTTTTTCATACTTTGGAATCATACGGAAAGGGGGTCAGGGGAGGGGGAAAGCCTAAATTGTTCAGTTTCTAATTGCAGCCTGAGTAATTGCTGGGATCCCTGGACTTCGCATGCTTTGGTGGTGCAGATTCCCACCTTTATGATGATGCCAGTGAGTGCGTCATCACAAGACCAGCAGTATTCAATCCAGATGTTTTGGCAGAAAAAGGACTTGGGCATAACCACTGCGATTGTTGCTTCCATAGCCCTTGCTGCGACTGCTGCAACTGCTGCTGGTTTGGCTGTATCTCAGAATGTGCAAACGGCAAAGACTGTTAATGACCTATCAGGAAAGGTGGCTAGAGCACTCAGCATTCAAGAGACTTTAAATGGACAAATACATTATGGATATTTGTCTGGACCTTGGAATGTTTCACTTTTTAATTACTTGCTCATATGGTGGTGGAGATTAATCAAACTTGTGTTAATCCTATTGCTGCCTATGATTTATGGAATGCCCTTGCCAAAGCTACTGGTTGGGTGACCCGATGGTCGGGATCTATTGCCTTGTTAATTTTATGCCTGGGTGAAAGTGTTATCGGTCTGCTTTTGTTCTGTTGATGTTGGCGAGAGAATTGCCTTCACCACACAGCTATAAGCCAAGCATTTCTGGCCCTACAGCCACCAGATACGGCCCAGATCTGGCTTTCTATGATCTAGAGGGATACTCAATGACGGGCAACCTCTCCACTCGCCATGCAACCTAACACAGGGGTATGGGGCGCCTCCATGACAGGTACCATGGTGGGGGTTCGTGAGATGACCTAAGACAGGGGTCCCTCTAAATAAATAAAAGGGAGTGAGATGTTGGGACCTGAGTGCTTCCAGGCCCACAGTGTTTTGTCAGACTAGTTCTGGATCATTGCCCTGTTGCTCACTTCCCTGTTCTTGTATCCTGACAACTTCTTGCTTTACGGGGCTATGGGGGGCAGCTGTGTTGAGCTGATTACATTCTTGTGGTTTTCCTGTTTTGCTGAGACCAGTACTGACCCCCGGGATGGGAAAGTGGAGGTTGTATATAAGCTGTGAGAATAAAGCATGGAGAGCTCTCTCTCCTGGATGACGGAACCATTTGTCACTGAGTGCTGATTTCAACCCTGACGACCCTCTCCTGGCTTGGATTCACAAGCCGGACACGGCAGTATGAAGTGTCCATCTCCATCTTCTCTGATTGATTTTAGTTTGAAGTCGATTTTGTTAGATATTAGTAAAGCCACACCTGCTTGTTTCTTAGGGCCGTTTGATTGAAGAACCTTTTCCCAACCCTTTACTCTGAGATAATGTCTGTCATTGTGGTTGAGGTGCGTTTCTTGTAAACAGCAGAATGTCGGATCCTGCTCTTGTATCCATTCTCTTAACTTGTGTCTTTTATATGTGAGTTGAGTCTGTTGATATTAAGCGTTATTAATGACCAGTGGTTAATTCCTGTTATTTTCTTTTTGGTAGTAGGGTTTGTGTATCTCCCTTCTTTGAGTTGAGCTGGTGTAGGGTTGTTAGATGTCTGTGTTATTATGGGTGTTGTTTGCTTCCTTTAGTTGTGGTTTACCTTCTAGTACTTTCTGTAAGGCTGGGTTTGTGGCTATATATTGCTTAAATTTGTTTTTATCTTGGAATATCTTGTTTTCCCCATCAATGGTGAATGAAAGCTTTGCTGGGTATAGTAGTCTGGGCTTGCATCCATGGTCTCTTAGTGTCTGCAGCACATCTATCCAAGACCTTCTGGCTTTCATGATTTCCATAGAGAAGTCAGGTGTAATTCTGATAGGTTTACCCTTATATGTTATTTTACCATTTTCCTTTGCAGCTCTTAATAGTCTTTCTTTATTCTGTATGTTTTGTGTTTTGATTATTATATAGCGAGGGGATTTTTTTTTTTTGATCCAGCCTATTTGGTGTTCTGTATGCTTCTTGAACCTTCATAGGAATATCCTTCTTTAGGTTCGGAAAGTTTTCTTCAATAATTTTGTTGAATATATTGTCTGGGCCTTTGGAATGAATTCTTCTCCTTCTTCTATCCCAATTATTCTTAGATTTGGTCTTTTCATGGTGTCCCAGATTTCCTGGATGTTTTGTGTTGTGAATTTGTTGGATTTGTTGTTTTCTTTGATCAATGAGTTTATTTTCTCTATCGTATCTTCAGAGTCTGAGTTTCATTCTTCTATCTCTTGTATTCTGTTGGTTATACTTGTCTGTGTGGTTCCCATTTGTTGTTCCAGATTTTCCATATCCCACTGTCTCTCGGTTTGTGTTTTTTTCATTGCCTCCATTTCAGTTTTCAAGTTTTGAAGTGTTTCCGTTACCTGTTTGATTGCTTTTTCTTGGTTTTCTAGGGTATCTTTGAGGAATTTATTCATTTCTTCTAACTTTTTGTTAGTTTTCTCATCCCTTTCTTTAAAGGAGTTTTTCATCTCTTCTTTAAAGATCTCTATAACTTTCATAATGTTACTTTTAAAGTCAATTTCTTCTACTTCTTCTGATATAGGTTGCTCAGGTTTTCCTGTTCCATACTCACTGGATTCTGGTGTTATCATGTTGCTTTTCAGGTTGTTGGATGAATTCTTGGCTTGGGCCTGCCCATCTCTTCCTTCAAATGTGATCAGGAGAGTCTCAGTGGCTTGGTCCCTCAGTCCGGGTGTATCTGCCTGCACTGGGTCAGGGCCCCTTGCTCGCCCAGGACCTCGCAGTCAGTTCGGATATATCTGCTGGCACTGGATCAGGGCCCCTTGCGGTGTCCGAATGGATCTGCTGGCACTGGATCAGGGCCCCTTGTGGCCTCTGGATGTATCAGGGTCCAGATGAATCTGCCAACGCTGGGTAGGACTCCTTGTGGGGTCCAGATGAATCTGCCGATGCTGGGAAGGACTCCTTACTGGCCCAGGAACTCCCAGTCCAAAGGGCGAGCTTAGTGAGAGTTGCCCGCTCTGCTCCACTCTGCTCCGTGGGACCAGAGATGCCCTCTAGCACTGGGCTCACCCTTCCCCCAAAGCCTCAGCCTGGAAGTAGGCTGAGTTTGGGGGCAGTGTGGCAAAGGCAGAAGCAAAGGAGCCAGCAGCTGTACTCTGGAGGTCACTGAAAGGACAGATGAGTCACCATCAGCCTGAACATCCCTTCAGCACTCACCACAGCAGAGAGCACAGGATGGGAGAAGGAAACCTACATGTGCTGTCCCATCTTAAATCCCCAGAGCCTGTAGCACACAGCAGTACTCCAGCTCCATGAGGGATGGCATGTAGAGGAAAGATATGTCCCCAAAGCCACACATCTAGGAAGTGGAATGCTAGGAGTCAAACCCAGTCTGCCTGATTGCTACATCCATGCTCGTGTCTCCATGCCCTTGATTTCTGTGTAATAGTATTTAAAACCAGGGTTCTTAAGAGGCCATTGGGAAGAGGTTCGTTCCTGAGGATGAGACCTTCACCATGCAATCTTTGTCTCTGCCAGCTGAGAACACAGTGACAAACCATGTCTAAACCAGGACTCAAGCCTCCTGGCCCCTTCACTTTTGACTCTATAAACTCCAGAAGAAGAAATGTTTTTAAGCCTGGTGCTAGTGGTGCACACCTTTAATCCCAGCACTTGGGATGCAGATGTAGGTGGATCTCAGTGAGTTCGAGGCCAGCCTGGTCTACAGAGTGAGTTCCAGGACAGCCAGGACTGTTACATAGAGAAACTCTGACTCGAAAAACCAAAAAAATCAAAACAAAAAACAAATTAAACTTCTTAATGGATGGTATTTTGTTTAGTAGCCCAAACTAAGGCACATAAAGAAAAAAAAAGGAGGGATCATAGGAGAGAGGAGTAAATCACCTACTGTCCTACCCCCTCCCATATGGTCTGTTCCTACCTTAGTATATATGTGACAATATTCCTTCATGCCCCAAATACAACCTGGAGTAACCATACATGTAATGTAACTAATACAGATAAATCCAGTCTAAATTTTGGGATTACAAAAAGATTTCTCAATTCAGTTATAACCTCTGATAAGACTGAATATGGTTTGCATATGTTACCTAACAGTTTGTGTGATGGAAGCTTGTTCACACCTGTCTTACTGTTGAGGCGATGGGATGGTTAAGAAGTGGGGGCTGCCCATGGAAACCCCAAACAACCATCACATGTCACTGCCAATGTTATTGATTACTCTTTACAACCCTATGGTAAAGCCCCACTGCTGAAGACAGCATTTATAAACATCAAACAATGAAATCAAGCTGGTACCTAACTAGAAGCTTTACCTCAACTGACTAGCACTCACTGGAAGGTATTCTGCAAGATACTAGAGGAGAAACTCAGTCATTAATATCTTCCTGCTACTGCGACCTCCAACAGTGACCTGGTGCAACAGTGGCACAAATGTTATGGAAAGATCACTTTCTGTCTTTCTGACTGGACTTAAGGCCTACTCCATGAGTTGGAACCTGTACCTGACATGGCTAATGTGGCCAAGAACCTGAGATTAGATAGGCTATAGGCTTAGGGGAAAACCTAAACCTATAATCCTACTAAAGGAACTTAGTAATGAAATGATTCTTAATGGCATATTCATTAGGACTTTTCACTAACCAGTGCATCACTGAGCCATCATCAGAGAAGCTTTCTTTCAGTAGATGGGAATCAACACAGAACCACAATGTAACAATGTGCAAAGAGTGAGGAACTTTGGAGCACTCAATCTGAAATGGGATGTGTAGAATGAGGGCCTGGTTGTTGGTGTTTATGTCCCGCCCAGCGCCACCAGCAGTTTAGTCCCAGAGTAAAATCACACAGAGTCTATGTTAGGTTATAAACTGATTGGCCCATTAGCTCAGGCTTCATATTAGCTCTTATAAAGTATATTAGCCCATTATTCTTATCTATGTTAGCCACATGGCTCAGTACCTTTCTCAGCAGGGCAGGTCACATCCTGCTTCTTTGGTGATCTGGCCAGGTCTGCCGAGAGAGCTTACTGCTTCCCAGAATTCTCCTATTCTCCTTGCTCTGCCTCTACTTTCTGTTTGGTTGTCCCACTCATACATCCTGGCTAATGGCCAATCAGCGTTTATTTAAATCATGACTGACATAATACGGACAATTCTTCCGCACCACTTCCCCCTCTTTTTTTTTTAAACAAAGAAAAATATCCATAGTCCATTTTTTTGGGAATGTGGGCATAGTATTCCAGGCTACTTCCAGCTGGTTGGGGGTGCTGATAATCTTATGGGGACCCAAAGAAAATTTAGAGTTATGATCAAGTCCTGACTGGAGTATCATATGAAGCTTGATCATCTCAGGCAGCAATGTTGAATCTGTTCTGGATGTAGAACTCAGACATCTGGGTCATCTGTTCCTACCGGAGATTTCTCACGTGGCCTTCCTTGATCAAATCTGAGTTTTCTTAACTCAGAATGAATCCACAGCCTCTCATTTCCTGTAGAAACAAAAGCAAAATCTCTTCTCCAAACTAGCATACCTTTTGACTTCAATTTTGAAGTCAAGGTATTTTCAAAATACCTATCTTGGATTAATTCAGCAGCATTTATAAGCAAATAAATTTTAGCAGCTGTTGCTCCTTCCTCAGTATTCAAACAATTCAAAGAGAGCATAATAGCATATGGTATCAAGATTCTCTGTGTGTTTTCCTCTTTATGTGGCTTTATTTTAAATTCTATTTCTTTTATTTTTAATTTTTGGCTTTTTGAGACAGGTTCTCTGTGTATCTTTGTCCTAGAACTCCCTCTGTAGACCAGGCTATCCTTGAACTCACAGAGATCCTCCTGTCTCTGCCTCCCAGTGCTGGGATTAAAGGTGTGTGCTATCACACCTTGAACTCACAGAGGTTAATCTACCTCTGCCACCACACCTTGAAGTCACAGAGGTCAATCTACCTCTGCCTTCAAGTGTTGGGATTAAAGGTGTGTACCACCACACCCAACTACTGTCTTTCTTTTTTAAGAACTTTAATCTTTAGCCTGCATATATTTTTAACACACAGTAAACCATTTAGAAGTTTTCTTCGTCTTTGAATCTCTCTTTTTCTGACTACATGAGTCTTTAATTTACCAAGCAATATGGGTAGGATAAAAGCCGTGGCTTTGATGGCTGGATCCAGCCCATTCCTTAGCTTTCTGAGATTTCAGCCTCAAGGCTGAGGTACCAGCTGTAGCCATGTTTATCGCCACAACTCTATGGCGTTTCAAGGTCCCTGCCAGCAAGCAAGCTGCAGCATTCTGCTCACAGACCACATTCAAATGTTCCCTGGCCAGACTGCCTGCCTGAAAGAGTCAGAGTTTGCCCTGGCAGTACAGCCCAGAAAGCCAGCATTTTAAAACAGTGCAGCTTTCTTCCTGCCACGGCTGGAAACCGAAAAGCATGCAGTCAACTTTTTGTCAACACTATTTAAGTGTTTTGTGGCAGAACCTCTTAAAGAGCTGCAGGGTTTTGCAGATAAAGCTGAGTCAGGAAGCCTCTCTTAGATGAGAGTGCTTGCTCACCTCTAGCAAGCAAAGCAGATCCAAGAAATTGCTGCTACCAAGAAAACATGCTTTATTCTTTCCCAAGCTTTCTCAGGCTTTCTGTGGATGCAGTTATCCATGTGGGCGCCATTCTGTAGCATGGAGGGCCTGGTAGTTGGGGTTTCTGTCCTCCCACCAGGTCCCACAGCTGTTTGGCCCCAAAGAAAAATCATGCAGAGAGGTCTATATTAGGTTATATTAGGTTATAAACTGATTGGCCCAGTAGCTCAGGCTTCTTATTAGGTTTTGTAGCTTATATTAACCCCTTATCCCTATCTATGTTAGTGGCTCAGTACCTTTCTCAACGGGGCAGGTCACCACATCCTGCTTCTTTGGTGGTCTGCACAGAAATCCTGAGAGAGCTTCCTGCTTCCCAGAATTCTCTTATTCTCCTTGCTCCGCCTCTACTTCCTGTCTGGTTGTCCCACCCATACATCCTGGCTAGTGGCCAATCAGCATTTATTTAAATCATGATTGACAGAATACAGACAATTCTCCTGCACCAGGGATGTCTTCATCAAGCCCCTCCGCTGAGGGCTCAGGATATATGTGGAAGAGGGGTGGGAAGACAGAGCTAGAGAGAATGGGTGACTCCAAAGAAATAGCATCTTCCAGACAACAATAGACCCGATGCACACATAAGCTCAGAGACTAGGGCAGCATGTGTAAGACCTGCACAGGCTCAGTCAGATGTGGTACCAGCACTGAGAAAGGAGAGGTGGATACAGGTTCTCACTCCTAACCATCTACCTAAAACTGAAACCTGGAACCAAAGAAAAACTGGTTTTCTCCAGTGGAGTCGACTGGACCACACTTCCCTGATGTAGTTAGGAAACACAAAATCAACTCAGTGGCATTTTTGTATATTTTTTGTTTCAGTTTGCTTTGTTTGCATTTTTGTTTTGTTTTGTTTTTTGCATCATTGGCCTTTTGCTTGTTTATTGTGACTTCATTTTTGTGGGTTCTTCTTTGTATGTGTTTCTTGTTTGATTTGTTGTTTCTCTTTGTTTTAGAATGGAAGGGAGAGAAAATGAACATAAACTCTGGTGGGTAAAGCAGTAGAGGGAATATGGGAAGAATTGGGAGAGTGGAAAAACATGATCAAAATATAATGTATGAAAAACATGTTTCACCAGGTGGTGGTAGTGGTGCCTTTATTCTTAGTATTCAGGAGGCAGAGGCAGGAGGATCTCTGAGTTTGAGACCAACCTGGCCTACAGAGTGAGTTCCAGAACAGGCTCCAAAGCTACACAGAGAAACCCTGTCTCAAAAAACCAAAAATTTAAAAAAAATCAATTATAAAAAAAGTGGTGGAGATGAACACAGTTCTCACAGGACTACAGTTAACTCCCACAAGAGCAGAGCTTCCTGTAGTATCTAGTAAGCTCTCCTCACACATTCCCACCATTATTCCATCTGCAGTGCTGTCATATAGCCAAAAGACACTGTAGAAGAACCAAGCAGATGCCAGCCCCGTGCTCTTGTACCCGCAGACTACTGTAAGCTAAATAAGCTTCTTATCTTGGTTCCAGCTTTGGCCTTGGTTTTCTGTGATCTTGCCTGATGTGGGATACCCCTCTGCATTCTGTGAATGTTTTATTAGCATTGATAAAGAAGCTGCTTTGGTCTACGGCAGGACAGAATATAGATAGACAGGAAATCCAAACAGAGATATAGGGAGAAAGAAGGAGTAGTTGGAAAGACACCAGTAGTTGCCAGAGAAGTAAGATACCAGTGCCTTACCAGTAAGCCATGGGGCACATGGCAAAACACAGATTATTAGAAATGGGTTGATTTATATGTAAGAGTTAGCCAGTAAGGAGCCTGAGCCACTCAGCTACAAAAAGGTGGCTTTTCTGAGGAGGTCTTGATCCTGGAGAGTAAAATGTTATGCCTTCAAGGTGTCTTTGGCTTCCTCCAGCCCTCTAAGTTCTCTTAAGAGGTGCTGTCAGTAAAGGAATGGAAATCAGACATAGAAACAGTCTCTCAGGGACACTGGCAAGGAAAAAGTCAGGGCCTTTTCATCCACAGTAAACAAAAGGTAAGGAAGAAAACCCACACCATGAATGGTGGCTCAATTGCCTGGCACATAGTGCTCTTGCTGCAGCATCTCCATCAGCAGGAAACTCTCCTCCTGGACTGTGGTCTGTTCCAGTGCATGCTGGAAATGTTCAAACCTAGAGGAGGAAGGCAGCTGAGACACCAGCCTGGTAAGGATCTGCCATGTCAGCGTTTGAACCCTCACCAGCTCTATTCAGCTGGGCAATCCAGAACTACCTTTCAGCTGAACACATTACTTACTTCCTCAAGGGAAAGGGTTAGAGAGAACCTCTGTTGGATTTCCATCTCAACTTTTGAAAACTGGTAGAAGTTAACTGGAAAATATACACTTTCTGGAGTAAAAAAGCTAGCATAACCTTAAGTATCTTTTGGCCATTCGAACATCCTCTGTTGAGAATTCTCTATTCAGATCCTTACCCCATTTTTTAATTGGGGTATTTAGAATTTTAATGTCTAGTTTCTTGAGTTCTTTGTATATTTTGGAGATCAGACCTTTGTCTGATGTGGGGTCAGTGAAGATCTTCTCCCATTCAGTAGGTTGCCTTTTTG
>PVIU01032236.1:0-13794 GCA_004026605.1 Ondatra zibethicus
TTTTTTTACCCCTGAGTTTCATTTGGACACATTTCAAGTATAATAAACAGGTTTAATTATGTTTTGCACATCACTACAATATGTTTTAATAAATAAATCTTTTATTATAATTATATCATTTCTACTTTCCTTTTCCTCCCTCCAATCTTTCCTATGTACCACCCTCCCCATCTCCTGCCCCAATCGTTCTCAAATTCATGGCCTTCTTTCCTTTAACTTTTGTTACACATACACACACACACACACACACACACACACACACACAATGTTTTCTCAGGGCAGGCCATTTGGTACTGGACAACCAATTGATGTGCTCTTCACTTGATTGATTGTAATTCTATGGTTCTGGTTTAGGCCTCCTGAGCTTTTCTCAATCTACCTTGGCATGTCTGTTGGTGTCTTTCATATTTAGGTCATGTTTAGGTTAGCCATGCTGCTGAAACTTCATGGGTGTAGCTTCTCTCAAATTTTTAAGAGACACAAGCTCACTGTTCCTCTGGGTCATGTGACCTCTCTGTGTCCTCTTCTGCAGTGGCCCTGGGCCTTAGGTGTTGAGGTTATGTTATAGACACAACAGTTGGGACTGGTCTCCACAGCTCTGCATTTTAACACAGTATAGTTTTTTTGTAGTTGTCAGTCTGTTTGGAAAAAAATTCCTTGATGAGAGGCAAGAACTACACTAATCTGTGAATATAAGGATATATATTTAGAATGTGGTTAGGAATTGTACTTGGTTAGTAAGTTCTAGATTCTCCTCCAAGATCCATGACTAGTGAAGTCTTAATTTCCCCTCCAAGATCCATGACTAGCCCTAGGTAGTTGGCTAGGTTTGATTTCCCTCTTGTTGACTGGGCATGTCCTAGTCAATGTTCTATTGCTGTGAAGAAATACTGTGACCATGGAAACTCTTATAAAAGAAAGTATTTAATTGGGGCTCACAGTTTCAGAGTTTTAGTCCATTGTCATCATGGTGTGGAGTATGGCAGACATGATGCTAGAGAAATAAGTCAGAGTTCTATGTCCAGATCCACAGGCAGCAGAAAGAGAGAGACACTGGGCCTGGCCTGGGCTTTTAATACCTCAAAGCCCACCTCTGTGACACATTTCCTCCAACAAGGCCATATCTCTTAATTCTTCTCAAGTTGTATCACTCCCTAAAGACTAAGCATTCAAATATAGGAGCCTATGGGACCATTGGACTTGTCTCTGTCATTTCTTGCACCTTTTAGAAGTTGCTTGATTGCACTTCCTATTTACTCAAGTAATATTATTTCCCTTCTCAGGTCTTTTAAAGGGTTGTTTTTTTTCTTTCTGGGGGCTGTTAAGATAAACTAACATAAAGATATCTTGGCTGCAAAATTTGGGTGTAAAGATATGTTGCTTTGGAAAAGAGGTTCTGCTTTTGTTTCCACAGAAGATGAGAACCTGTGGATTCCCTCCAGGCCAATGTGGTTTGACGGAATAAGACCCACCAAAAAGTCTCCATAAACCTTAAAAATACATTGCCCAACAAATAGCAGGAGGCAGTTTGGAGAAAATAATGGCCAAATTCACAAAATGATTGTTTATAAATGTTTGTTTTAATTTAAAGGGTGAGATGATGTAGAAATGAATACTTTGCATTGATATGAACTTTGGTTTATTGATACAAATCTAAGGTCAATTATGTTACAAGTATATTTCTACTCTTGCTTAAGGTATTATGCGTTTGTGCAGTTCATTTAAAAATCTAATATATAATTAAAAATTATGGATTAATAGATAGTCATCTATAATAGTCAAACTGTAGTCATGTTAGTTAGGTTTTCTAGATATATAGAGCTACATTTCAGTTATAAATAGATATTCTTCAAACCTTTCAAAGACCTACAGAATATGGCATTTAAAATGTTTTAAAAACTTAGATGTTTCTCCACAGTGAGACATGTCTGCTTCTGACAGCACCAATTACTTCAAAGAGGTTGACAGGCATTGAAGAAACTCACTATGGAATTTGCCTTCAATGTGACAAGGCTAGCCTTTTGGATGAGAAACTGCTCTTGCCTGGACTGCTTGATCGTATACTGTATAAATTGGACATGCAGGACCCACAGAAAAATGACAGCTGAACTTGCCAAAAGAAGGTGAGACAGTCCTTTGGGGTTCCTGCTTCATGAAAGAACTGCCAGATGTTTTGCAGGACACAGAACTAAGCAAATGATGAACTTTGCCAGTACAAGGCAGAACAGTTCTTCAAATTTCCTGCTTCACTAAAAATACTGCCAGATATTATGGGCCTGTAGGCTGAAGATGGATGCCCCAACATTACAGAAGAACTTTGGGTGGCTGTCCAGGCAGCAAGATGTCTCTGTCAATTCTAGAGTTTTGGAAGTTGCTTACAATGCACTTCCTGTTTGCCTAGGTAATATTATATCCTTCTGGGGTCTTTGAAGAGTTGAAGACAGATAATTATCGTTTTCTTTAGTTATGTCAAAAGATAAATGAGATATAAAACTTTAGACTCACAAAAATAGGATATTATTTTCCTTAATTTACTAGATGTAAATGGACTAAATATTATATCTATAATGCTCACTTGTTAACTGTTTTGTTATATGTAATTTTATTATGTTGAAGTTAAAACCTTCCTTTTTATTTAGACAGAAAAGGGGAGATGATGTGTAATGTCCTTCTGTATATGTGTTGCTTTTATTGGATAAGGAATAAAGTTGTTTCAGCCAATGACTTAGCAGAGTAAAGACAGGTGGGAAATCAGAACAGAGAAAGAGAGAGAGTAGGCTGAGTCAGGGAAAGACCATGTAGCTGCAAAGAAGGCAGATGCCATGTAGCTGCCCAAGAAGCAAGAGTTAACAAACCATGAGCCTCATAGTAAAATACAAACTAACAATAGAAATGAGCTAATTTAAGATGTAAGAGCTTGCTAGAAATATGCCTAAGCTATTGGCCAAGCAGTGTTGTAATTAATACAGTTTCTATGTGATTATTTTGGTCTGGGCAGCCGGGAATGAAAGAGCAGTCTCCTTCTACACATTCTTATTCAAAACACCACAGGACATTACAATGTTTAATAATGTCACATATGAAATATCTCTAAAGTCACCTTGATAACGTCAGAACAAAGCTGTCTGCTGAATTAAGTATGGCAAACACCTAGATATCTAATACTTTAAAAAGTAGTTTTTCTGAGTTATAGACTTTGAATGAACTGAGTTAATATCTGAATAAAAACTGGATAATAAATAGAGTGGTAATAAATATTAGCTCTGTAGCAGTAAAATGGTTTGGGGGTATGCATAGGCTTAATATTTATAAAGGTTTATCCAATCCATGACATTAGGGAAAATTTTCCTTTATGCTATAATCAGCTAATGGATAATTCAGAGTTGGAAATCAGCCCATCCATAATTGCATACATAGAACCAAAACCTGAACATTACTGAGGATGAGGGTGGCACAAGGATAGAACTAAGATCAGCAATCTTTTAAATCATTCCAACTCCTGATTTAGTCTTAAATATTATAAAGTACCCATAAATATTGATGAGTAAATAAATGCACAAACAAAATCAAGTAGTCTTTTAATTACAAGATTTCTGCTTTAAATACATGGATGAGTCTCCTCTTACAGACTATTTCCTGGCCATCTCATATTAGGGAGCTTGCCTGGTGTTCTCCCAAATGGCCTTGGTTCAACATCTGCTCTGAGGATAGTTCTTTTTTTTCCTAGCTCAGTAATTAAAATACGATGATCTTATTACAGTTGGAAAATGATTTATTCATCTTTATTATACATTGATTTTTGGCATGGTGGAAAACAGAGGAGAGATATTAAATGCAATTCCATGGGGCCAGAGATGGATCTAATATTACCTAATATCTTCAGAACTGACCAGATCAAATTAGACAGTAATCCAGAGTTAGAGAGGCTGACTTACTGTGAGAAAGAGGGGACACTTGGGAGGGTATTGAGTTGGGGATCAGATCTGTGGGATCAGATGGCGTGCACCTGGGACCAGAAATAAAGCATATGAATGGCAGGGGGATGACTGGGTAAAAAGCTGCAGAAACAAAGAGAAAGAAGATGGAATGACGCATACAGAGGACAAGAGGACACTGGTGACCTAAAATGCAAAAAGATACTTCCCACATAGGGAAAACTATTTCTTCCCTATTTTGATGGATCTGTGGCCAGTAGTTTTTTTTTTTTTTTTTTTTTTTGGTTAAAGATTGGAAAATTTGAGGCTATTCCCTTTTTCTTGGCAGAATAAACCCAAGGAGGCTGTGCCACATCTAATCCATCACTGTTTTCCACTTTTTCTAATGTCAAGTTGGAACTTTATGTACTTAATTGCTTCCCTGCCTTTGCCCTTCATCCATGTGTGGTTAATTGTATGGAATGTTTAAAATGAATCAGTTCATCTGACCAGGCCCTCAGTGTCCACCAATGTCAAGAGCACAGAACTAGTTCAGTGTCACGGACAGATCAACAATGATTTTTAGCACAAGAGACAACAATACAAGCAATATCAGACAAGATGACATTACTCACTGAAAAACTTGATTGGAGAATGACATTCTTGACAAACATATTTACATGGTTAAAAAAAGCAACTGTCTATTTATACTAAGGATGACTTGGAAATAGTAACTGGAGTGAAAAATATCCATATTTATTTAAGAACAAGGTTTTGAAATTTTTTCTGCAGAATGGTTTTGTGTCCTAGAAAACCACAATGGCTTCTACTGCTAACAATTTAAAGATGCAGAGAAGGGCGTGTTAAGAAAGTAGGAAGTAAGTCTACTGGGTTTTATACTTTTATAAACCATAAAATCAAGGTCATAAAAATTAAGTCAAAATGAGAGAGGAAAAGCTGAGAGACAAAACAAGGGTCCAAAGAAAATACAAAGAATTACCTTCTAAAATCAATAGATCAAGAATTTACTAGCTCAATGCTTGTCCTGGCTTTCTCCAACAGTATAGATCCTACTAGACCAAATCTAGGGCACTCACTCTCCTCTCCAGCCAACATTCCTTTCTAATCTTCTATTCTGTTTGAATAGTAGCATCTTCCCAATAGCCACACTGAACATGGTCAGATCATCTTTGGCCCCAGCACACCCTTTTTTCTGCTGTCTAGTTTCTGCAAGCCCTGTACATTCTGCCCACAGATGTCCCTAACACCTCCTGCCAGCCTTCTCTGACTCCAGGAATGGCCTTGCAGCTGGAAATCCTGCTTCACTTTCTTCCAAGGGCATTGAGTACACACTTTCATCCCCGTTGAAAGGGGAACACACCTAGAGTAGTTACAGGTAAATAAGGCAGCCTTCTCCCCATCTTCTCTGTTTATCTGAACCAAACACCAAGAGGTGCTTTCTTCATATGACACTTAACTAACTGTACCATGTTCTAACTAAATTTCCTACACCAGCTGCCCCCCATCAGGCCGCGCCCCTGACTAGGCTTCTTCCTGTCTCATCAGTGCTCCTCCTGCCCTCTGCGAGACCCCCAGCTTCTGGCTTGCTACTGTTGTGAGTCATTTGCCCAAACTCCAGCCTTATATGTACTGCCTTCTCTCTGTTCTCCATGGCTGTGTGTCTTCAGAGAACTCATAGGTACCATTCATCATGATTCTTTTCCTTCTTCTATTGCATCTAACCAGACTCAGTGAGTAACTATGTCAAGAAGTGAACAAATATAATTACCTAAACACAAAAGGATTTGGGAGGTTTTGCTAAAATAGAACTTTATTTAATAAGGACACAGGCTAGTTTACTGTTTTGGGATATTTAGAGGATAAGAGGGTATTTGTGAACTTTTAGATAAATAATAAATAACAGTGGTAAAAAATGGATGATCAGTCACTTACTACATGGCAGTCACTGACCTGAGTTTGTCAATTTAAGTCTTATGCAAAACCTCTCACAAGTGAAAAAAATATAATATGTAACATGAGGGCCTGCTTGTTGGGGTTTCTGTCCTGCCCAGTTCCCACAGCCAGTAAATCCCAAAGAAAATCACACAGAGGTCTACATAAGTTATAAACTGATTGGCCCATTAGCTCAGGCTTCTTATTAACTCTTATAACTTATATTCTAGTATATGTTAGCCACATGGCTCAGTACCTTTTTTAGTGGGGCAGGTCACATCCTGCTTCTTCAGGTCTGGACAGGACTGGGGAGGAATGGGCTTCCTCCTTTCTAGAATTCTCCTGTTCTCATTGCCCTGCCTCTACTTTATGTCTGGTTGTCCCACCTACAATTCCTGCCTGGCTACTGGCCAATTGGCATTTATTTAAAACATAACTGCCAGAATACAGAATTGTCCCGCACCAAAAATATGTTTTGGGACCTAGGGAGATGACTGTGGGCAAAGTACTTGTAGCCCAAGCAAGAGGACTTAGTTTGGATCCCCAGAGCATCTGTAACCCTCATGTTAAAGAGCACAGACAGGATCCCCAGGGTGCCATAGCTAATCAGTTTAGTCAAATTGGTGAGCTTAGGGTTCACTGAGATACTCTATCTCAAAAAATAAAATGGTCAGTGATTGAGAAAGACTTCCTTATGCCAGCTTTGGCTATTAATCTCATTTTATACATGTACCCACAGCCAGAGGAGGGAAGCACTTTGTGTTAGTTGTTTTTCTGTTGCTTTGATAAAGCATCATGATGATACAATTTATAGAAAGAAGATTGCATTTGTATTTACAGGACAAAAGGGATAAGAGTCTGCTATAATTGGGAAACATGGCAGCAAGCAACAGGCATGGCAGAGGCAACCTCTTCTCCTTTAGGGATCCTATAAATAGTGGTCCATTCTCATCTTTAACAATAGCTTCTGACAAGAAATTCACACGTCATGATACAGCATTGGTCTGTTTTGTTACTCTTCCACCTTCTATGGAAATGGATGTCACCCAAATAGTAGGGAAAACTTGTCTTCCTTAAAATGCAGCCTTTATCAGAACTCCTTTTCCACTGCTAAGCAAAAGGGCCCATGGTCCAACCCTTATCCTTTAATGTTTGTGTATCTCTGCTGAGTTCCTTTCCCAGATCTTTTAGAAAAGTGAGCCTAGTGTACCCTCCATAAGTCTATAAAACAGAGAACTGTACGTTGGACAGACTCCTATGGACTTCTAGAATGAGGGGAGGGGCTCCAGGGTTCCTATCCCTAACTGAGAAGCTATTGACAGTTGATAGCTTTTGTAGGAGGGAGAGTTAGTTTTCTTTAAGGGCATGGCCCTAGTAAGAAGATTACATTGCAGTAACAGACCATATCCAAGAACTTGTGGGCAATAGAAATTGGACTCAGTGGGTTATGAACAATGAAAAAATGCATGAACTAGAAGGTGATGGGAAGGTGGAGGTGTGGATCTAGGAGGCATTACAAAGAGGAGCAGGTGTTGTAGGAAGCTGCTAGTTAGTTCTTGGCTGCTCAGCCCCAAAACAATCACATAGAAACCTTATTATCTGCAATATTGTTTGGCCAATAGCTTAAGCATATTTCTGGCTAACTCTTATATCCTAAACTAGCCTATCTTGATTAATCTGCATATTGCCATGTGGCTGTGGCTTACTGGGTAAAGTTCTGTCCTGATTGTCTGTCTCTGGCGGGGCTAAAGGCGTCCCTTCAACTCCACCTTCTCTCTCCCAGCATTCAGTTTAGTTTTCCCTGCCTAGCTCTACTCTGTTCTATCACAGGCCAATGCAGATTCTTTATTCATTAATCAATAAAGGCAACACATATACAGAAGTACTTCCTACATCATCTTCCCTTTTCTGTTTAAATAAAAAGGAAAGTTTTAACTTTAACACAGAAAAAAATACATATAACAAAATAGAATTACAGTTACAATATTTATATCTACTTTATCTTTTATCATAACTAAGGAAAACTATAACTATCCATTCTTCAACTCCATCAAAGACTCCAGAATGATATAATATTACCTAAGTAAACAGGAGGTGCATTGTAAGCAACTTCCAAAACTCTAGAATTGACAGAGACATCTCACTGCCTGGGCAGTCATCCAAAGTTTTTCTGTAATGTTGGGGCATTCCTCCTCAGCCTACAGGCCTTTAGTATCCAGCAGACTTTTCCATTCCATCAATAGGGAATTTCAAAGACAGCTCCATCTATATTGGCAGTTTGTCAGTCACTTTCTTCTTTGTCCTGCAGGATGTCTTGCAGAATCTTTGATAAAGCAGGAACCCTGAAGGACAGTCTCACCTTTAAGCAAGTTCAGCAGTCATTTTTCTGTGGGTCCTGCATGTCTTAAGCTCTTAAAACATTTTAAAAGTCATATTCTGAAGGTCCCTGAAAGATTTGAAGAATACCTATCTAACTGAAATATATCTCTATATAACTAGAAAACCTAACTAACATGACTATAAGCTTGACTATGATAGATTATTATCTATTAACCTGTATTTCCTAACTATATATTACATTTTTAAATGAGCTGCACAAACACAATACCTTAATCAAGAGCAGAAATATACATATAACAAAACTGACTTAAATTTGTATCAATAAACCAAGATCCATACCAGTGCAAAGTATTCATATCTGTATCATATCTGCCTTTAAATGTAAACAAGCGTTTATAAACAATATTTGGGAATTTGGACATAGTTCTCTCCAAATTGCTTCCTGCTTTTTGTTGGGAGAAGTATTTTGGGGGGTGTTCATAGGGACCTTTCAGGGGGTCCTGGTCCATCAAACCACATTAGTCTGGAAGGATTCCACAGGTAGTCATACTCTGTGGAAACAAAAGAAGAACCTCTTTTCCAAAGCAATATATCCTGAGACTCAAACTTTGAAGTCAAGAAACTTTTAAAACATATATGTTGGTTTAGCTTAGCAGTTTCCAGATTCAAATGTCTCTCTGCAGTCAAAAAATTCAGAGAAAACACAATAGTATACATAATCCAGACTCTCTATGTATATTCCATCTTTACGTGGCTTATTTTTCTTACTCTTTTACTTTTTCTAGAAACTTAATATTTATTTTGTTATCTTTACTCCTTTAATCTATGACTGTCTGTACTCTTTTATATTACATTTACTGTCTCTTTACTCTTTTTTTCTCTCTCTTAAGCCTATGTACATTTTAAGCACACTGTGACTCATTTAGAGTTCTTTTATGTCTGAATCTGTCCTATTGTGTATCTGTAATCCTTATCTGTCCTGGAGAGCTTTTAAAATGGCGAGGAGCTTGGTTGCAGTCAAGTAGGGGGTTAATATGATAAAAATACATCATAAGAAAATTTCAAAGAACTAACAAAAATATTGTATTATAAATCAGAAGTGATCCTACATTTGTGTAAACACTTCAGGTTTTCTTCTATAAAGTCATAAACATTTTTAGGGCAAAGATGATATCATATACATTTTGAAATCTTTATGTGTACCCTAGGAATTGTTTGAACTCTTTATTAACAAGGCCATATTGAATAAATATATTTAACATGTTCACAGTCCAGTGGAAATAACACTGTGTGTTTTACAAACACTAACTTTATTTGTTTTGGTGTATGGACCCTCTACACTACCCAGGCTGCTCTCCAGCTCATAGGCTAAGGCAGTTCTCCCACCTTGGTTTCTGAGGAGCTGAGACTATGAATGTGCTTCCATCACTATCAGCTTCCATTAAATCTCGTAACATTTCAGTAGCCTATGTATCATTTTCAGGCTCATTTTATGGATGAGGAAATCAAGTTACAAAAAGGTTAAGCAACCAGCCAAAGATAACCTAAGTACAGGATTCAAACCTGGTAGTGGGTAAGACTCTGGTTACTTTAACTTCTGGCTACCGTCCATAGGGTATCTGGGTACCTTTGCAAAGGCATCACCAAACCATATTTGTACACATCTTCCACAGTATTACAACCATGTTGTAAACAGCAGATTTTTATGGTGAACTTGCTGTGGCATACTGCTTTGAACACCAGGATGAATATCCATTTTCTTTGACAAGTCTGTGCTTTCTTCAAAAATCAATTTGTTTCTTTCTCTCTTTTCCCCCCTCTCTTCTAGGCATAGTGACTTCTACATAAAGTTGCTTTTGAAGATTTAGCACCCTTTCCCAGTTTATCATGGTGATAATAAATTTGAATTTATATCTTTTGGCAGATGTTACCTTCCAAAATTACATCATTGCAAATTTAAGAATGTGCCTCAATTTCACTATCCAAGTAAAGAACAGAAGTCTTTCCTTGGGGAATATTGGTCACGTTAGCTGTTGGATGTGTCACTCAGGTCCTGAGAGTTGGGTAAATTAGAACAATTAATCCCAAACAGAAAAAAAATAATGTTCTTACTATGCACACTACATAGATCATAGTTTCTGTGATTCAAAGCCTCATACTAAGAATTTATATGACTACAAGAATATATTTAAAACAGGTAGTATTTTATCCTGATTCAAAAATGTGCCAAGAAATGTTGTGTTTCTTTGCTTTTACCCAAGCAATATAAAGTCTCCATTTGGCCAAGTACATGGGATTAGAGTGTCAGTCATTGTTGGTCCTTCTTCTCCTTCCTTTGTGGACACATGAGAATCCAGAGGCCTCAGAAAAACTCAAAGGCCTTCTTTAGTCCAATGTGGTCTTCATGGACATCCTCACTATCCAAGTCTGTCTAAATCCCAGGGGTAATTTACTGTCAAGCCATGCAGAGGGCACAGGAATGCTAGACAAGACACTTTCTGAGGTTCTTCTGGTTCACCAGGGAGTTATGGAACTCCCAACAAAGGAAGTGAGTGCCTAAGTAAGGACCTTTCATAAGCAAGGGGAATCTTCCTCTCACCTCGCGTACTAGCCTGGGGCATTCACTTCACTTCTAGTTCAGCCTAGTTCTTTCCTTAAGCTTAGGTGTTCACCAAAGGCCAACGCCACAAACCATAAACATGTTTATTCTCAGTGTCAAAACTTACCCTGAGAAAAGAAATGAATGAGCTGGCTCCTAGAAACAGGGACATACAGAGAGAAGTCATTTAAGAGATTAGGTGGCAGGGTTATTGTTTTAGCCAAGTTTTAGCCAAGATGAGAATGGCTGTTTGTCACATGACTTGACCACATGAGTAACAAGAAAAGCTTTAGGAATTCAGAGGGCAGGGCTTGCCCCGTGTGTTTACCTTTCCAGGGATAGCTAGAAAGAAATACAATTTTATGGGGAAAGTTGTTCAGGAAGAGAAAGAAATAGATGGAGAGAGGCAGGGGTTTGGGGGTTGGATAAGAATGTGTGGGAGAGAAAGTTCGAACAAAGCACATAAATGTGCTCTGCCATTTCCTAAAAGACTGTGGAAGAAGACCGTAGCAATGCAGGCTGTGAAAAGTCATGTAGTATACAAATTGATGTCCTTCTTCTCCTGTGGATAGAAAATAAAACCATATTAAACACAGAGAAATGGAAATATGTGGCTATAGTCCTGGCATGTCATGTGTGAGTCTGTGTGTCTGCCATGTTGCTTTGTTGTATATAGTCAGAATGGGAACTTCTAGACAAAACCATGAAACTGTACAGCCCCGGCTTCTTTCTACCTGGAAAGTCTTACTTGGGGCATCCTGAAGGCAGCCACAGGATTGAAACCCCTCAGCCTGACTCACACCTAACTTTGCTTTACATCAGTAATCATTCTACAAAACCCAGAGTTCATACTTATGTTCACCCACTGAAGAATGAAGGTTAAGACAAGTAGTAGAGGCAGTGGTGTGATAGAAGGCATGCAGTTTCGAGCCTTGCCCTGCCTTGCCTTGCCTTTTTTTGATGACCTTGAACTTTGGAGGCATCAATGTTTGTTAACTCTTCAGAGAATTGTGATAATTTGGTTCATATCTGTTTCTGATTTGTATGCCATATTTATTAAAAGCTGATATACAAGGTTATCCTAGGGACTTCATCCCTAAGGCTTTGGCAAACAGCCACTCTTATTTAGTGGTGCATGGGTGGCATGTCAGTTGTCCACTCTGATTTCTCAATGAGACAAGTGTTATGCATAGTTTTCCTATTATAGTGCTGGTATTCACAGTGCAGTTTTACCAACCATGATGGGTGCTGGGGAAGAGAATGAGCATTAAAGAACTATGAAGAGAATGTTTACTATACAATAGAAAAAGAATCTAGCTCTTCAATCTGAGAAACAATAACAGGGTGCTAAGGATGCCTTTGGCACTAAAGTTCCCAAGAGACTTCAAGGCAACTTCTGAGAGAAAGTGATGCGACTTTTAAGGCTTTGTTTACATTTCTTCCCCCTGAAGGTGGCTGAAAATATAATGTAGGAAGGTTGCTTAAGATTTTCTGTCATGTTATGTTCTTCTGAGGATGAAAGCCTTTTCAGTGACACAGGCATGGTCTTTCTGTATGGTTACCATTTGAATATTCCTGAAAAAATTGTTTTATTTTGTATTTTGAGCAGAGCAAGTATAAGTTCGATAAGGAAAATGTAGAAAAGAATTCCTGGGAATAAGAGAGGCTCCAAGGGAGAAAATTATTCTGCATGTGTATTTAAAGGTTTATAATTTTATTTGTGTGTCTCTGTGTGCCTGTCTGTGTGTGTATCTGTCTTTCTGTCTCTATGTATGTGTGCGTGTGTATCTCTGTGTGTGTGTGCTGTGGTGTGTGCGTGCATGTGTGTGTGTGTGTGTGTGTGTGTGTGTGTGTGTGAATGTGCAAGTGTGCCCATGGGGGTGAGTGAGCTTGTGAGGGTACTGGGTGTCTTCTATCGTTCTCTAATTATTCGTCTGAAGCAAGAGACCTCCCTGAACCTAGAACTTACATTTTCTTGGCTAGGCAAGAAGCTAACTAGCCAGCCCCAGTGTTTCTCCTATCTTATCTTCCTAGGAGGTCAATACATATGAGGCTTAAGGATGCTTGGCTTATTAAGTGGGCACTGCTACTCAGACTCTAGTCTTCAGTGTTGTGTGAGTATTATTAACTATTGAACCACCTCAGCAGTCCAGAAACTGGAGTTAACTTCACCAACCTAAATGATAGACAGTCTGAAGGTGAAGGAGCCCTTAAGATTCTAGCCATATCTTTGTAAGAGATTTTTTTTTGTAGCTCCTACTAAGTTTAATTATTTAAAATGAGACTTGGAAGTAACTTTAAATGCTAAGTTTGGATTTTGACAGCAAAACTGATGACAAAGACAGAAAAATCTGAATCCTTACAAGAGGAATCAGAGAGGAGCCAGAGCGAAGACTGGTGTATTCTGTAAGCCCACACAGCCTGTGGAGCATCTTGGGGGCTGGAATGGCTGAGAAGACTTTCAGGAACAAGGACACCTTTTTAAGAACAAGGACACCTATTATTTAGTTTAAAGTAGACTAGGCATCTACATTTTAAAAAAGTTAATAAACAGCATGAACTTGAATACTGACACTCCTTTTTTTGAGGAAACTTAGTTTATTTGTATGGAAAACAGCCCCCTTTTGGTCTCGGGATATTAAACTTTCTTTTTTTAATTTCTTTTTTATTTTTTTTAATTTTTTTCCCACATTTAATTTTTTATTATTGCGTTATACATAGTACCATTCAAAATTTCCACCTCCTCCACTCCTCCCATTTCCCTCCCGCTTGCCCACTCCCCCTCCCCCTTTCCCCTCCAGTCCTAAGAGAGGGCAGGTTACCCTGCCCTGTGGGAAGCCCAAGGCCCTCTTGCCTCCATCCAGGCCTAGGAAGGTGTGAATCCAAACTGACTAGGATCCCAAAAAGCCAGTACATGCAGTAGAATCAAATCCCAGTGCCATTATCATTGGCTTCTCAGTCAGTCCCCATTGTCAGTCATATTCAGAG
>PVIU01032237.1:0-10493 GCA_004026605.1 Ondatra zibethicus
AGGGATATCTCACAGTCTGGCTCTGACTTAATTAATGCAGGTGACACACAAGGCTACTGCAACAAAAGTAAGAGTCAGATCAGGGCTAGAATCAAGAAAGATGCAAAGGGACAAGGGCTTGTTCTCCCAGGAAGCCCAGGGTCCCTGGGGTGAGGTGAGGCACACTTCACCATGAGGCTCTATAGACTGGAAATTATAAACCAGCCATGTTAATGCTCTCTGGCAGGAATGTAGAATGCCCAGCACCCAAGAGACCATAGACCTCTGTCTCTTGTCTCCTCTTCTATTTTACAGGAGTCCCAGTTCCCCAGTTTTTCTCTTCCCCAGGGAGCCTCAAACTAGACTTAGAGAGGGTACATAAGGGCCCACAATGTCTATTTCTCAGTCAGATATGACTTGTATTTCAAATTAAAATGCCTACTTTACATCCTTAGGCCTCACTCTCAAACTTGTGGTTATTTTCCCAACATTTGGTCAGTAGCATGTACAAAGTCTCTGTTTTGTGACAGGCATTTCCTGGACACAGAACACACTCAAACTGGCGTTTTCTTAGGTCATGGACCCTTTACACAGGAAAAGTCTCTTGGCTTGAGATCACACCAGAAGGCCATTTCTGCTAGGGAGAGCTCAGGTTCCTACAATGCCTACTCACACAGGACTGGAGGATGCACCCACATGCTGCTTCTCCCCGCAGAACAATCTGTGCCATCCAGGTCCCACTCCGAGTCACTGGCCTCTCGGGGCAGTCCCTCTGCTTTGTCCCAGCCTCTAATCCCAGAGTCCTTGATCCTGGCTAAACAACCATTGCACCTGTGCTTGCTTAACTGATCTGTCACTTCCCGTAACTGTTGCTTTCTCAAGCACACACCAGAGGTGACCAGATTGAAAACACCTTTAATGATCACATCCTTCTCCATCTTTCCCCTTCTAGATTTCGTAGCTATGTTTTAAAGTCCAATAATCACACTAGAGACCATCCATGGTCACACATGGATTGTACATGAGGTGACACCACTCCTCCTTTCTCTTCTATTTTTCCCTTATGAAATGACTGTCCTTTAGTTTTCATACTGTCACATAGATCTAAAAAGAGCATAGATAGCTCATATCTGAAAAAGATACAGGCCTAAATGGGCCCTTTGACCCCGCTAGACCCTTACTAGAACCTTATAAGGTTCAAGCTCAGTGGCCAGACTCCAAACCCACGATCCCACCAATTGCAGGATGAAAAGACTTACTAGAGTTTCTTTAAGGCGAAGCTCTAGTAGAAGGAAAATTGCCCCGCTAGTCCAGGTTCTGGTAGCTGCTTCCTCAAAGCTGGGCCCAATAACCTGGTGACCAGGGACCAAGATGGGCTGGCCTTCAACCCCAGATTAATAAGCAACTATCTTCAAGGATGTTGTAACTGGGCAGCTGTTCACAGATGCTATTTGTATCTTGGCTCATTGCTGTGCAGTTCTCTGCCTTAATATTCTAAAATCCTCCAACCATTGTGTTCCTTCTTTGATCTCAAGCCATAAAGCGTAGACATTCTGATCGTCTAGAACCATAGGTTCTTGCCAGGGCTCCATCAAGATATTCTTTTCACAAGAAACACTCATCAATATTGAACTAGACAAACACTCGCAATCAGGTGTACACAAATATAGATGCATGTGCACAGAAGCACATAACTCTTGTCGGTTGCTGTGACAAGTTTGCCCCTCCATTTGTTTTTTCTTTTGTTTAATTTTGTTTTGTGTCATTATTTCATTTTAAATAAATAACATTTTCCCATTTATTTTACCGACCACAGTTTCCCCTCCCTCCTGTCCTCCAAGTCTCCCCTTCACTTCCCCTCTCCCCTTCCACTCCTTCTCCATCTCCATTAGGAAAGGAGAAGACCTGCCATGTAGTATCTCTGATGACAATTAGCTCCCCCTTCATTTTTGTTTCATTTATGGTAGAATTAGATGAGGTCCTGAGTCACTTCCCTCCTTCCTCTTCATTCAGAACATGTATTAAATGTCTCCTCCAAGCATATTCCAGACCTAGGCATAAGAGGAAAGGAATATAGATTTAAAAAATTTCTTTTAATTTTTGAGGGGTTTAAATACTTTATCTGCATCTATGTGTATGCACTTGTGCATGACTAGTCCAGAGGGGGCCAGAAGAGGCCATCAGATAACTTGAAACTGGAGTTACAGACAATTATGAGCTGCCACATAGGCACCAGAAACCACACCTACGTTCTCTTCAGCAAGTGAGCAATCTCTCCAGCCATGTGAGAAGAAATAAGTGTAGATAATAAATTCAAACTGAATGTGGCCAGTGGCACAGCTGTCCTCTCTGCTCAGGCATTCCTATTTTTAAATATTGGTCGCTATTTGACCAGAAGAACTTTCATGACACCAGCCTCATCTTTGAACACTATATTCGAGGAAGTTACACAGCAACCTGCTGCTGAACCACAACTCTGACTCTCAGGGCATAGTCTTAACTATGAATGTTTCAAATAGCTTACAGTGGCCACTTTTGCTATGAGTCTTGCTGATAGCCTATAACCAATTCTACTCAGGCCAGATAGGGACCACTTTGCATGGCGATCCAGTAGAAGGCCTGTGATAGTGTAAATTCAGTCTTTCATTTATATTAAGGACCATTGTGATTGAAATAAATGTAATCCCTTCTCTGTATGAGGGATTGTGCTGATTGCCGCAAACCACATGTTTCATTTGAGTAAAAAACCTGTTGTTGGTACAAACACACCATTTGACTATTTAAGTCAGATTTGAGAGACAACTGGAAAGAACAATATAGACAAACTTTTATCCAAACTTACTAAAAGACTGAGAAACAACATACAAATTAATAAAATCAAAAAAGAACGGGGTACATAACAAGAGAGTACAAGAAAGTCAAAGCATCATTAGGTCATACTTTAATAACACGTACTCCATAAAATTGGAATTTCTAAAAGAAATGAATAATTTTCTTGATAGATATCACTAACCACAGTTATATCAAGATTAGATAACTTAAATAGGCCTATAACACCTAAGGAAATACAAGCAATCATTGAAAGTCTAACAAACAAAAAAATCACAGGCCCGATAGTTTTAGCATAGACTTCTACCAGAACTTCAAAGAAGAGTTAAAGCCAATCCTCCCCAAATTACTCTACAAAATATAAACCAAAATAACACTGCCAAATTGATTTTATAAGCTCACAGCCACCCTGATACCCAAACCACACAAAAATTCAACAAAGAAAGAAAACCAATTTCTCTTAATATCATAAATGAAAAATACTCAACAAAATAACTGAAAGTGGATTTCAAAAACTCATCAAAATATCGTCCACCATGATCAAATAGACTTCGTCATAGAGATGAAGTGACGGTTCAACATATGAAAATCATGTAATCCATCATATAAACAAGCTGAAAGAAAGAAAAGCACATGATCATCTCATTAGATGCCAAAAAGCCTTTGACAGTATCCAAGACCCCTTCTTGATAAAAGTCTTGGAGAGATTAAGAATACAAGAGACAGACATACCTAAACATAATAAAGGCAATTTACAAATAGTCTCTATTCAACATCGAATTAAATGGAGGGAAACTCAAAGCAATTCTACCAAAGTCAGGAACAAAACAGGCTGTCCACTCTCTCCATATCTATTCAATATAATTGTTGAAGTTCTAACTAGAGCAATATGACAGCAAAAGGAGATCAAAGGGATACAAACTGGAAAGGAAGAGGTTAAAATATTGTTATTTGCAGATGATGTGATGGTATAAATATGTGGCCCTCAAAATTCTACCAGGAAACTCCTAAAACTTATCAATATTTTCAGTTAATTACTGGATTCAAGATTGACTCAAAAACTCAGTAACTTTCTTATACACAAGTGACAAACTGACTAAGAAAGAATTCAGGGAAACAACACCCATCACAATAGCTACAAATAATGTAAAATACAATTCTAACCAAGGAAGTGAAAAACCTGTGTGACAAAAACTTCAAATCTTTGAAAAACAGAAATTGAAGAAGATATCAAAGGTGGAAAGATTTCAATGCTCATGGATCAGTAGAATTACCATAGTAAAAATGGCCATGCTACAAACAGTAATCTACAGATTCAAAACAATCCCCATCAAAATGCAAACAAAATTCTTTGCAGACCTGGAAAGGATCGTGCTCATGCTTATTTGGAAAACAAAAATCAATAACAACATGCATGGAATAAACATGTGGAGAAACAAAACACAATAGGTAAAACAGTCCTGAACAATGAAAGAACTGCTGGAGGCATCACCATCCCTGATTGCAAGCCGTACTACAGGGCTATAGTAATAAAAGCTTCATGGTATTGGTATAAATCAGACAGGTAAATCAGTGGAATGGAACTGAAGACTGAGAAGTAAATCCACATACATATAGACACCAACGTTTTATAAATAAACCAAAATTGTACAATGGATAAAAAGAAAATATCTTCAACAAATGATGCTGGTCTAACTAGATGTCTACATGTAGAGCAATACAAATAGATACACATTCATTCTCCTGTACAAAACTCAAGTCCAATAGGATCAAAGACCTCAATGTAAAACCTGATACACTGAATATAATAGAAGAGAGAGCAGGGAATAGCCTTGAATGCATTGGCAAAAAAGACAACTTCCTGAATAGAATGCCAATGCCACAAGTACTAAGACTGACAGTTATTAGATGTGACTTCATGAAAATGAAACGCTTCTGTAAGGCAAAGGGTGTCAGCCTACAGCCTGGAAAAAATTTTTCACCAACTCCACATCCAATAGAAAGCTAATATTCAAAGTATGTAGAGAACTCAAGAAGCTAGATATCAACAAATCAAATAATCCAATTAAAAATGGGGTACAGATCTAAACAGAGAATTATCAATAGAGGAATCTCAAATGGTCAAGAAACACTTAAAGAACTGTTCAACATTTTTAGCCATCACAGAAATGCAGCTCAAAGAACACTGAGTCCATCTTACACCTGTCGAAAAGGCTAAGATCAGCGGGACAAGTGACAGCTCGTGCTGGCAAGGGTGTAGAGGAAGGAGAACACTCCTCCATTGTTGGTGAAAATATAAAGTTGTACAACCACTATGAAAATCAATACAGCAGTTCTTCAGAAAAGTTGGAATTTAAGTCCTCAACACCCAGCTCTACCACTCTTGGGCATATACCCAGAAGGTGCTTCATCCTACCACATGGACACTTGCTCATCCATGTTTTTGCAGCTTTATTTGTAATAGCCAGAAACTGTGAACAGCCTAGATGGCCCTCAAGTGAAGAATAAGGAAAATGTTGGACATATACACAATGGGTTATCATGCACCTGTTAAACAAAACAAAATAACATCATGACATTTGTAGGCAATACACAGATGTAGAGAAAACTCATCCTGAACAAGGCAACCCAGACACAGAAAAAGAAACATAATATGTACTCATAAATGTAAATTAGCTGTTAAGTAAATGATAATCATACTATAATCCACAGACCCAGAAGGCTAAATTACAAATAGAGTTCGAGGGGAGATGAACACATCTCCCTGGGAAGGGAAAACAGAATAGATTATGCAGGTGGACTAGGAGCAGGTGGTAGGTAAGAACAGGTGGGATCATGTAGGGAAGGGAGATGTTGCTGGCTCCCTCAGGGGAGAGGGTGAAAAGCCATGGCATCAACCAGATACCAGATACCAGGAGTCAAGTAAAAGGCAAACAGCAGACTTGTTTATTCAGAGATGGGAAGAGCCTTATACACTCTCCTCCCAGCACCCAGGCTGCTCCCTGATCCATTGACATTGTATGATTGCCCCTCACTGGTCATGATCAGGACCTCTAACAACACCTGTTGCTGGGCCCTCAGGCAGACTCCAGGTTGGCTCATCTCTCAGCCTTATAGGCCTTATCTTCCTATAGGGATGGATAGAGAGAGGAAGTACTGGGAAAGAAGACTGCAATATGGGGGCATTTGTGGGGTGATGTGGAAACCTAGTGCAGCTGAAACTTCCTGGAACCTATGAGGGTGACCCTAGTGAGGAGTCCTAGATAGGAGGATAAAGAGCTTGAACTGGCCATCGTCTATAACCAGGCAAGGCAGTCAGTAGTGGGTCTGGGACACCAACACAGCCAGGAAACCTTTGACCCACGACTTGCCCTGCGTGCAAGATGTACTGGGGAAATAATGGCTAAGAACCTGTGGAAGTGGCCAATCAATGACTGGTCTAACTTGAGGCCTATACCACGAGAGGGAGCTCATGCCTGACACCGCTTGGATGGACCAGAGACCTCAGGGAGAACCAAACACAACTGGCAAAAAGTCAATGAAATGATTCCTAATGCTATGCAGCTATACGCACACATTGGTGCCTCACTCAATTGTCACCCAAATGGTTTTCTCTAGCAGCTTATAGGAACAGATGCAGAGACCCATACCCAAATATTGGGTGGAGCTCAGGGAACCCTGAAGATGAAGGGAACGGATTGTAGGAGCCAGAGGGGTCAAGGACACCAGGAGAACACAGTTCACAGAATCATCTAAAAAGGGCTCATGGGACCTCACAGAGACTAGACGCAATCACAGAGGTTGCATGGGTCTGAGCTAGGTCCTCTGCACATACATTACAGTTGTTTAACTTGGGGTTTTTGGAAGACTTCTAATACTGGGATTTGGGAGTATCTCTGACTCTTTTGCCTGATCTGGGTTGCCTTGTCCAGCCTTGATATGAGGGTTTGTGCCTACTCTTACTGAATCATGTTATGTCAAGATATGCCTGGAAGGCCTGTTCTTTTCTGAAGAGAAACAGAGAGGCAGTGATCTGGTAGAAAAAAGTGGGGGTGGGACTAGGAGGAGTTGAGGAAGGGGAAATTGTGGTCGGGATATATTGTATGAAATTATAAATACAATGAAAAATATTTAAAAAATAAAAATAAAAAATTATTTTGATAATTTTATTAATTATTTTCAAATTTAAAAAATAAATTTTTATTGTATTTACCTCTACTACTCCTCCTGACTCTTCCCAGGTCCACCCCTACCTTTTACTTCTTCAACTTCCCTATCTTCTTCTTCATTTTTAAAAAACCCATAATGTCTGGTTTATGCTGTCCATATACTCCTGGGTATGGGACTACCCACTGGAATGTCCTACAAAAACCCACTCTCTTAAAGAAAACTGATTATTTTTCCCCAGAAACAACTCTCAATATTTCCTCAGGGGTTGGGGCTTCATGACCATCTCTCAACACATGCAAGAATGTTGACTGGCTTTATCTTCTGCAGGTCTTATGCAGGCAACCACAGCTACTGTGAGCTGAGTTCTGTAGTTCCTATCATATCCAGAAAACACTATCTTACTCTGACCCTCCTTGACCTCTGGCTTTCACAATCTTTACAGCCCTTCTGTGCTAATCCCTGAGGTGTAGGGAGAGAGAGTCATATAGATGTCCCCTTTATGGCCACTGACACTTATTCTCAACACCTTGACCAGTGGTGAGTTTCTGTTTTAACCACGACCCACTATACAAAGGAATTTTTCTGGTATGCTCTGAGAGCTGCATTAATCTATGTGTGAAGAGATATTAATCTAAAGAGAAGCTTCATACTATATCCATTCCGCATAATAATAGTAGTAACTTTACCTGGGAGCTCCCCAACCTTGGGTTCTTGGCCGGGTTTCCAGTCCTAGGTGGGTGTTTTCTCTTATGGAGCATGCCTTAAATCCAATCAGAAAGTGACTGGTTGTCCCTAAAACATTCATGCTGCTATTGTACCCATGGGCATATACTCCAGTCATTATTGTAGTTCACAGGGTTTGCTTTTGGTTGAGACTGTTGATGAATCCCTTCCATTCCCAGCACCCTACATGGGACCTTCTAGTACTGTGAAAGCTAGTCATCACTGAGAATGCCCTCTGGTCAGTGCCAGCTTGATTTATCCATGTCCTGTGATCAATATGTGTGGTGTCTTCAGCTGCAGGGCCTCCTTCAGATTCATGGTATCTTTTTTCACCAGTTGTTATTGCATGCATATATGTATATATATATATATATATATATACACATATATACTCATATGACCTATTCAGTCTGTGTACTGCTACCTGCATATGTGTTTTCAGGACTGACAGCTAGGCCCTGGACAGAGAATTAGCGTACTCATCCCTGGGGAAGACTCCTTCTTCTACTCCCTGCTTTCCTCAGTTCTTTATGTAGGGTTCAGGTCAGATCTCCCATTTCTTTTTTCCTCATGACTCAGCAAAATCAGATACTCAGTGTTCAGCGCTGAAGCACTTCTAGAAGTAGGAATGATTTTTTTTTTGGAGGGGGGGGAGTTATGCTTGTTTGTTTTGAGACAGGGTTTCCCTGGGTAGCCCTGGCCTGGATGCCCTTGAACTCTCCAGGTAGAATAGGCTGGCTTCAAACTCAGGAATCCCCTGCCTCTGCTTCCCAAGTGCTGAGATTAAAGGTATGTGCTGCTATTGCCCAACCTGGGAGTTATTATTATTATTATTATTATTTAATTTATTCTTTTGTTTGTTTTTTAAACAGGATTTCTCTGTGTAGCCAGGGCTTTTCTGACTATCCTCGAACTCAATCTATAGACCAGGCTGGCTTCAAACTCACAGAGATCCACCTGCCTCTGACTCCTTCCTGAGTGCTGGGAGGATTAAAGGCATGAGCCACTTCTGCCAGCTTGAAAATGATTTTTATGCCTGCCTTGGATGGTAAGCCAGGGAAACCGAGGGAAATTAAGCATCCTTATCCAAACAACTTAGAAGGATGGTCTCATGGGCACAGTAGGAGAAAGGATATTTTTCTTATGCAAGTTCAGAGGTCACCCACGGGTGACCAGCTCCCTTTGCCCACTCTAATCCTCCTTAGACTGGAAAGGGGGATTGGTAACACTCCCAATGAGTGGCCTCATCTTTGCAGGCCCAGTGGTGGCAATCTTGGAGTCTTTCTTCAGACTCAGAACCTCCTCTCAGCTGCGCCCTGGATGCCAATACCCAGGACTGGCAGCTGCCTCCCCTCGTATTTCTCTTTCACTGTGCAAAGAGACCATAGCAAGTGCCAGAAAATCATCTGACAAAATTCAGCACACATATTCCTAATTTGAAAGAAAAAAAATGGGCCTCTGTCTCAGTGGCTGAACACCCCAGTCCTGCAAAAAGAACTGAAAATAAACCTTAGAAAACTAAGAAAAGGGGGAAGCTTCTCTACCTTGGTCCCAAGTATTTCTTAGAAACCTAAAACATGCAAATTAAAAATAAAATCACCACTCAAAAATGGGTTTCACAATGATATTTTCATAGAAGCATAATTTGTACTTTGCTGTTCTACCATCTCTTTGTCACTTTCCCCTCTGATCTCTTTCATCCCCTAAGTCCCCTACCTGATTTCAGTGTGTGTGTGTGTGTGTGTGTGTGTGTGTGTGTGTGTGTGTGTGTGTGTGTGATAGATATAGTTTTTTACATATAAAAGAGAGTGAGGCATTTTTCTGATTCTGGCTTATTTTACCCAATATGTTGGTCTCAAATCCATCAGTTCCCTCGCAGATGACATAATTCTGTTTCTCTTTATGTTAGAATACGACTCAGTTTTGGTCATATGCCACACCTTCTTTGTCTATTCATCATGGACACTGAGGCTATAAATTAGCTATTCTGAATATTTGTTGGGATCATTTGGAGTCCTGGCCTCCAGCTGCTCTTCCCTGATAGAGATCTTCACTTTCCTTCTGATTAGAGTTACTGAAAGCTGTGCTTCACGAGCATGTGTTGCCTTGCCTTGATAATCAGAGGATAAGGTTTGCACCTGTTGACCCACCTGACTGTTGGGTATATAAGCCTCCATGGTGCTATTGAATAAAGGGCTTCTTACCAGTGACTAGAGACCTCTGTCTCTGACTGTCTGTCTGTCTATTTGTGTGTTTCAACCTCTAGCCCCTTGCCCAAAGCTCGCAAACTGCATGGTAGTGCATAGAGTGCAGACAAGCCTCATTTGCGGCAAATATGGACACAATAAGTGGGGATATACATGTTTCATTGTGTTATATCAACCATCTACTCAGGAAAGAAGGAGCAATGGCTTTTCAGTGGTGAAATAATAGAAAACTTCCTGGGACACATTAGAAGAATATGCTCATATAGATGTTTGATATGCTCCAGTGGATGGCCCCAATCCATGCACACATAAGAAGCACTAAATGAGTTTAATGGTTTAAGAAGAAGATGGGGAGGTTTAAAAATAGAGGAGGGGGGACATAAGGTCAGGAGATAGATGTGTAGGAGAGATCAAGAGGAGTTGGAAGACAGAAATGAGCATGGATGTGATCATATTTAATTATATACACATATGAGATTCTAAAATTTTATATATATGTATATAAAATTATATATATGTATGTATGTGTAATATAGGCATTTAAATATACATGTATTAGGAACAAGGAAAAATACCATCATTTGT
>PVIU01032238.1:0-13790 GCA_004026605.1 Ondatra zibethicus
GAGAGAGGGAGGGAGGGAGGGAGAAAGGAAGGAGGAAAGGAAGGAAGGAAGGAAGGAAGGAAGGAAGGAAGGAAGGAAGGAAGGAAAGAAATAAGGAAATTGGGTGTCATCTTGGCCAGGGAGTTGCCAGTAACAAAAGACAATTTTCAATGGAGACAAAGCCATGTGCTGTTAAAAGGACCAAGACTTGTTGGCTCCAAAGAGGAGGCTGAGCAGAACACTACAGTAATCCCTATACTTATTGTCAAAAAAAAGCAAAGAAATACCCTGATGCAGACACAGAAAGAGACAGAGGGAGACAGAGACACAGATGGAGGGGGACAGAGAGATCAAAAGAGAAAGAGAGTATACAGAGGAAAAGGAAACTACTGTTCTTGAGTCCTTCACACCAGTGGTGCCAACAGGACCCATTTGTGCAGTGTATAGGTGTCAGAGTTGTTGACTGTGTACATGCTACTGACCAGTGTCCCTCGGAATGGCTCTTCCTTTCACCAGCCTTCCATGAAAATCCTGACTGGAGCTTCTGTGAAGAAGCCTATCTGGGTCAGGCAGTGGTGATGCATGCCTTTAATCCCAGCAGAGGTCAGCGAATCTCTGAGTGTGAGGCCAGCCAGGTCTACAGAGTGAGTTCCTGAACAGCCAGGGCTACACAGAGAAACCCTGTCTCAAAAAAACAAAAATGAAAAAAAAAGAAGAAGAAACCAGAAGCCTGTCTGGTAGGAATCCTGAGCCTGGGAGAGGAGTCTGCTGGAAGTTGAGCTTAGCTGGGGTGGGGCTAGAGACAATGACAAAGCAATTTGTGATGTGCCTACTGCTGCTGCTCCTACTCATCCACAGTCACATTCCTCCCTTCCCCATCACTGCTGGCTACAGCTTCTTTACAACCAGCTACAGCCTGCACCTCTCAATTGGCTGCTCCTGTTCAGATGCAACTGTTCATCCATAGCTGTTGGGTCCCCCACAGTAGATGACACTCATGATCAAGGTGCTGCTTCATAGTAAAGGAGAGAACAGAAAGACACTTTGGGCTCCTGAAGACATAAGCACCAAGACACACACAGGAAATGAAACATAACACACCACAGGCAAATATCATGCATTTATGCTCTCTGAGGTTTTTGGTCATTTAAAGACCTCCATGCAGTTCAAAGTCTGTTACAAATGACACAACACCGTTCATTTTCCAAAACTTTTACTGGAACATTTATAACAACAATGCCATGAGACATTATAATCATATTTTGGGACATGCCTGCTCTCTATAGTTTAAGAACACAGCTCCCCCCAAAAAAGAACACAGTTCCCAACATCTTTTACATACTTTCACAGAGATTACAATAGACTTTATTGTTCACAAAGTATTGTCAGTTGATTTTTGCAAGCTATTACAATTTTAAAGTATTATGTGTTTTCTGTACCATCACTGAAGGGAAAAAGGGTTCAAGGGACCAGCCTAGATATGGTCTTCATGTCTGAGATCCAAACTTGATAGATGTACCCTTCTGTATTTCTCTCCAGGGCAAAATACTTCAAAGGGAAGAAGATCCATGGAGAAATTGACATTAAAGTAGAGCAAGTAAGTTGAGCAGATGGGCTTGGAACTCCATTGTCTGTGCCTCACTTACATGATGAGGGCAAATCACTGATTTTTGTGTCTTTTTCCAGGCTGAATTCTCTGATCTCAATCTTGTGGCTCATGCCAATGGTGGATTCTCTGTGGACATGGAAGTTCTTCGGAATGGGGTCAAAGTTGTGAGGTGAGTATGAAAAAGACACACTGGCATTATGGTAAAAGGTATAAAGGACTCCCTTATAACTGTGGGAGAATCACTAACTCCCTATGCATCTTCAGTGAGCAAAATCTTGGGTGCAGCATGTGGTGGTAGGGTCTAAATAGCCAAGGAAATAGCAGGCCACAAGGAAACTTTTCAATTATTCATTCAACAAACGTTTATTAGCATCTACTTCATGCTAGGTACTGTCCTCAGCACTTGACACCCAACAGATATTTATTTAGCACCTACTGTATCCCAAGAGCTCTTCTACATGCTGAGTGACCTACTGGTGAACAAAACAAAACACCCCACAAAAATATAAAACCCTTATGCCCTTAGCTTGTTCTATAAACAGATAATAAGAAAATGTAAAATCACAAAGTAAAGCCCAGAACAGTAAAGCAGATGTAAGGCTTTTGGGAAGAAAATGGGGTTTGAATTTTGGATAGGGTGGCCAGGTAGCATAAGAAACAGTTGAGAACTTCAGGAAGAAGGTGAAGGAAAGATCCCTGCAGGCATGCTGGGGAAAATATTGCAGACAAAGGGAAGAGCTCACATATCCCCTGAGGCTACAATCTATTCTGAGCAGCATACTTGGAAGACAACTGGGAATCTGAGAGACTGTGACTAGGGAGATGCCAGAGCTCAGTGGGTAGAGTTGCAAGCTGACCTTCAGCAAATAGAAAAGTCAGAAAAGAAATCAATCACCAGATGTGGAAAGGGTGGGTACAATACTCTAGGCCGAAGGATCAGCTTGTGCTAATGGGCAGAGGAAAGAAAACACTTTGAAATTTCCAGAAGCTATGGATACTTAGTATTTAGAAGAGTAGGGGAGTCCCAGCTTGTAGGGGAGTCCCTACCCACTCAACATTTCCTATCCCTATCCCTAACCTAGATCTCTGAAGCCAGACTTTGTGCTGATCCGCCAGCATGCCTTCAGCATGGCACGCAATGGAGACTACCGCAGTTTGGTCATTGGGCTGCAATATGCTGGAATCCCCAGTGTTAACTCTTTGCATTCTGTCTACAACTTCTGTGACAAACCCTGGGTGGTAAGTTACAAGTGCTACTGGAGATGGAATTGCTTGTATGTACATGTGGGAATCTGGAGCCACTCTCTTTTGAGATGTGAACATATTTAAAAGCTTAATATGTGAGTTAGCTTTACATCATTGTAACAAATATCTGAGATAATCAACTTACAAAAAATATGGTTTATTTTAGCTCAGTTTTCTTTTTTTAAGATTTATTGATTGATTGATTGATTGATTATGTATACAGTGTTCTGCCTGCACACCAGAAGAGGGCACCAAATCTCATTACAGATGGCTGTGAGCCACCATGTGGTTGCTGGGAATTGAACTCAGGACCTCTGGAAGAGCAGTCAATGCTCTTACCCTCTGAGCCATCTCTCCAGTCCCTTTAGCTCAGTTTTCAAGGTTTCAATCCATGATATATTGGCCCTGTTGCTTTAGGCTTGCAGCAAGACAGAGCATCATGGCGGAAGTGCACAGTGGAACAAAGCTACCTTTTTTGCAGCCTAGAAGTAAAAAACAAGAGAGAAAGAGGAAGAAACCATGGAGTTATAATCCCCCTTGAAAGTACCCCCAACAATAAGCTAAAGCATCTTAGGTCACACCTCTTAGAGTTTCCAGCCCCCACAACAGTACCACTCTGGGCAATAAAGTTTTAACACATGAACCTTGAGGACATTCCAGATCCAAACTAGCACTTTAGGTCCCAGTTTAGAGACTCCCCTGATGTAAGAAACTCACTGATCTATGTCTCTTGGTTCTCATAGTTTGCCCAGATGGTTCGACTACACAAGAAGCTTGGAACAGAGGAATTCCCTCTGATTGATCAGACTTTCTACCCCAATCACAAAGAAATGGTAAGCCTGGGAGAATAGAGTGGGAAAGAGTCAGAATTACTGCAATATTTCCAATGGATGTA
Organism: Ondatra zibethicus; assembly: GCA_004026605.1. NCBI lineage: Eukaryota > Metazoa > Chordata > Mammalia > Rodentia > Cricetidae > Ondatra > Ondatra zibethicus. The sequence goes on from PVIU01032238.1 coordinate 3,729, forward strand.
TTGGTAATATGATATCTCAGTGTTATAGGTAGAAACTGTAGAGCAGCCTGTGGGTTGTGACCCCTTTGGAAGTCACATATCAGATATCCTGCATATCAGATGTTTACATTACAACTCATAGCAGTAGCAAAGTTACAGTTATGAAGTAGCAATGAAATAATTTTATGGTTGTGGGTCACCACAACATGAGTAACTGTATTAAAGGGTTGCAGATTAGGAAGGTTGAAAACCTCTGGTATAGAAGAATGAAGTTGCTTTGTGATTAAGTCTGTTATACAGGTTGAGCAGCCTTTGTCCATAATGCTTGGAAATCATAAACTTTGGTGGGATTTTGAAATATTTGTGTCTGTATAAGGTATTTTGAATGTGGGGCTCAAGTCTAAAAAATTATTTATTTTTATCTTATGTATATATGTGATTTTCCTGTATGTGTGTCTGTGCACCACATTCATGTAGTGCCCACAGAGGCCAGAGAACGGTGTCAACTGTCCTGAAATTGGAGTTACAAACAGTTATGAGCTGCCATGTGGGTGCTAGAAACTGAACCTCAGTCCTCTCTAATCCTTGAGCCATCTCTCCAGCCTAGGATTCCCGGAATCCTGGAATCCCCAGTTTTGAGCCAAATTTGAAGCAACATTTAATTTAATACAGCCAAGGATGAACTTTGGTCAGGACCACCCTTTGGAATTCCCAGCTAAGTGGCCATGAGACACAGGTTGTAGGAGCTTTTTTTTTTTTTTGTTTTTCAAGACAGGGTTTCTCTGTGGCTTTGGAGCCTGTCCTGGAACTAGCTCTTGTAGACCAGGCTGGCCTTGAACTCACAGAGATCCGCCTGCCTCTGCCTCCCGAGTGCTGGGATTAAAGGCGTGCGCCACCACCGCCTGGCATGTACGGGTTTTAAGGACAAATCTATATGGCCACAGTATTTTCCCATGTGGCTTGACTGTTATTTCCAAGAACTACAACTGCCAGCATCCCAGGAAGTCACCTGGTCCTTGAGCAGGTGGGGCGTACAGGTTAACTTTAACTTTTGGTCTTACGGACCCAAGTCTAAACATGAAATTAATATTTCACATATACCTTATTCACATAACTCAAAGTCACTCTTATACAATATTTTAGTAAGCTTAATTTTAGTTTTTATTTTTTAGTTTTTACTGCTACTTGTCACATGAAGTCACATGTAGAGCATGACACTTGTGAAGCATATGGTGGCACTCAAAGATTTCAGAATTGAGAATTTTTCAAATTTTAGATTTTTGATGAGGGATGTTCAACAGAAACCACAAATTCCTAAAGTTACAAATATTAATTTATTGATCCCAATATTTATTAAATCCTATTTTTATATTGTTCACTCTTACCATATTAAATATGTATTTCTAGTGTGAGTTAGCAGAATTAACATAATGAATCAGATTGCATTCCATTTAGAAATCAAATAATTGTTACTAACAGTGTGAACTAGTCCTCCTGATAGAAATGTTACCCATATTTAAACTAGAATTGCCAATAAAAATTTTCAATAGCAATATTATAAATTACTTACAAATAGAAATTGAATCATTGTTTATTATCATAAAATATAATCACTATTCATACAAATGATCATGAATAGTTCAAATTGCTATAATTTATATACATTGTGGGTACCAGTATTATAAATTAAATTGGAATTTTTACTAGAAATCAAATAATCAGCCAGATGTGGTGGTATGGGTCTATAATCCCAGCACTTAGGAGGCAGAGGCAGGAGAATTATGAGTTTGAGGCCAGCCTGGCTACATAGAAATCAAATAATCATTGCTAGCATCATCAAAGAGTATATGTTACTGTATCACATACAAATAAGAAGTGTCTGTTTTGAAATAGATTTAAATAGAAATTATCATTACTAATATCTGATATAACAACTAATATTATAATTTATTGCAATTGTAACAAAATAAGGTTATTGATATACATGATTAGTATTTATGTTGGAAATAAATCAAATTGTTAATATTTCAGTGGCTACTATAGTTATTGATATTTACCTTATGGTTACTATAAATTGAAAGTACTGTGGTTATGAGTCAAATTTTAGTTACAAATAGAAATTGAATTGTTAGCAATTCAATCAAAGTTTAGAACTAATTGCTAATATTTTCCAATGCTACAAGTTATATTTACTTACATAAATAAACATTACCAATTTTATGACTCAAATTATAATTAAATATCAGTGGTAATCTAGCATTACTGAATGTATTACTAATATTGCAAGTAGTATGGTTGCTCATAAAAATTAACAGTATATGAATTAGTTTTATTTACAGATCAAACCATTAGGTGTTTGTTTTGTTGTTGTTGTTGGGTTTCTGTTGTTGTTATTGTTGTTGTTTGGTTTTTCGAGACAGGGTTTCTCTGTGTAACAGTCCTTGTTGTCCTGGAACTCTCTTTATAGACGAGATTTGTAACATGAGGGCCTGCTTGTTGGGGTTTTTGTCCTGCCCAGTTCCCACAGTCGTTAGGTCCCAAAGAATCACACAGAAAGTCTACATAAGTTATAAAACTGATCGGCCCATTAACTCAGGCTTCTTATTAACTCTTATAACTTATATTAACCCATTATTCTCATCTATGTTAGCCACATGGCTTGGTACCTTTTCTCAGCAGAGCAGGTCACATCTTCCTTCTTCGGTGTCTGGACAGGACTGGGAAGAAAGCTTTCTTCTTCCCAGAATACTCCTGTTCTCATTGCCCTGCCTCTACTTCCTGTCTGGTTGTCCTGCCTATACTTCCTGACTGGCTACTGGCCAATCAGCTTTTATTTAAAACATAATTGACAGAATACAGAATTGTCCTGCACCACAGATTAGCCTCAAACTCAAAGAGATCTATCTGCCTGCCTCTGCCTCTCAAGCGTTGGGACTAAAGATGTGAACCACCATGCCCTGCCAAACTTTTAGTTTTGTTTTGCTTTTTCATATAAAGGAAAACATTTCATTGGGGTTGGCTTACAGTTTAGAGGTTTAACCCACTATTGCCATGGAAGAAAGCATAGCAGCATGCAAGCAGACATGGTGCTAGAGAAGGATTTGAGAATTCCACATCTGGATCCACAGGTAACAGGAAATGACAGTCCAAACGATTAGTTTTAAGAAAATCTAATTTGTTTATCACCTTTATTATTCATTCCACATCCTTTGAAAACCAGTTCAGTAAAATGCCATTATGAGCCTGAACTCTATAGCTGGAATTTCTGTATGGAAATACTAGCACTACAACGTATTATCTACTAACACAAGAGATTTTATTTAAATGTTATGCACCTCAGTTATTCATCAGTAAAATGCGAGTGATAATATTTCTTGCATCATAGAGTTGGTGTGATAATTAAATTGCCTAATAAATGTAAATAGTTAAACCTGGCATATCTTAAGTGCTCATTGTGTTGGTAGAAGTTCTTTTCCTATTCCTAGATTTTTATCATGAAAGGGTGTTGGACTTGTCAAGTTCTTTTGATGTTTTCTTGACATGATCATATATGACTTTTGCTCTTTATTCCATGGATATGCTATATTACATTAATTGATTTTTCATGTAAGTTGATTGTTTCATAAATGTGCTTATGATGTGTCTGGGTATAAAAAATTTCATTACTGGGCAAAGCTCACTTGGTAATAGTGTAAGTCCATTATGGAATTCAGACAGAATATTATTAAAGATTATGATATCTACGTTCTTAAGGAGTACTGACCTATTATTTTCTTTTTTAATATACTTTTGGTATATATTGACAATATTCTATTCCTTTTTGTTTTGGAGGGAAATGATGTTATTTATTCTTTAAATAAACACTTAGTGGCATTCATCAGGAAGATACCCAGTGCAAGGCATTTTTTTCTGTATTTTATTTTATTATACGGGGTTATATAAGGCCATTTTCATGCAAGTATATATTGTACTTTGAGCAACCCCATAGCTGACTACCCTCCCCTTTACTTTTCTCCCCCTTCCATTAGTTCCCCAGACAATTTTGATTCTACTTTCATGTCATTTATACATACATATATATATATTTGCATCTATAAAAAATCTAGGACCCACAGAGAAAGCATATGATACTTGACTTTCTGAAACTGACTTAGTTCCGTTAATATGACTGTCTCCAGTTTCATCCATTTTCCTGAAGATGACATAACTTCATTTTCCTTTATGGCTAAAAAAATTTTATTTTGTGTATAACTACATTTTATATGCCTCTGTTGAAGGATACCTGTGTTGGTTCCATAATTTAGCTATTGTGAAAAATGCTGTGATAACTTTTGGATAAATGCCCAGGCATAATGTAGCTAGGTCTGCTTGGAGATAGGTCTATTTTAGTTTTCTGAGACCTTAACATAAGACCCAAAACTCTAAAACTGATAGAAAAAGTAGAAAAAAATACTTTATGTTATTGGCATAGATATGCACTTTCTAAATAGGACTCTAGTCACTCAAGAAGTTAATGTCAGCAGTTGACAAATGGAACTTCATGAGGAAACAGTTAATCATGACACAGTCTTCAGAATAGAAGAAAATTCTTTTTTTAAAAAAAAAAAGATTTATTTATTTATTTATTATGTACACAGTGCTCAGCCTCCATGTGTGCCTACAGGCCAGAAGAGGGCACCAGATCTTATTACAGATAGTTGTGAGCTACCATGTGGTTGCTGGGAATTGAACTCAGGACCTCTGGAAGAGCAGTCAGTGCTCTTAACCTCTGAGCCATCTCTCCAGCCCCAAGAAAATTCTTACTAGCTGACCAAGAATTGATATACACAATATACAAGGAACTCACTAATCTAAATATGTCATAAACTCAAATAACCTGATCAGTAGGTAAATTAATGAAATAAGCAGACAGTTCTCAAAAGATAAAGTAAAAAATACCAATAAACATGAAAAAATTCAACATTACTAGCCACCAGAAAAATGCAAATTAAAAATACATTGAGATTTCATCCACCCTAATCATAATGTTAATCATCAAGGAAACAAATAATGCTGTTACTGGCATCTGTGTTATTTGTTACATCTTCTTGATGAATTGGTCTTATTATAAAATACCCTTATCTCTAATAATAATTTGTTTCAAAGTCTGTTTTATCTTATATTTGTAGAGCCATTCCAGCTCTCTTTTTGTTATTATTTACATGGTAATTTTCCCCATCAACCCATGTTCTTCCTGTTTTTGTATTTAAATATAAAAAATGTCAGCCAGGACCCACATAGCAGAAGGAGAGAACCAACTCCCACAAGCTGTACCATGATCTCTACATGGTACATTGTAACATAGGTGCATATGTAGATACACACACACAATAAATAAACATAATAAAGGATTTGGGTTTTTTTTTATAAGAATGTTGTTCAACTGGATGTGGTGGTTTATACCGTTAGTCCCAGCACTCAGGAAGCAGGGGCAGGAGGAGCTTTGTGAATTTGAGGCTAGCTTGAATAACATAGCTCCAGGATAGTCATGAAAAAAGAGACCCTATCTCAAAAATAAATAAATAATGAAAAACAAAAAAAGCAAGAATACTGTCCATACGCAAAAAATATTAAAAATAAATAAATAGATGAAAAAAGGTGTCTCTTGTAGACAGGTCATGTTTTACATCCATTATGCTTTTTTAGAAAGATTTTATTTTTTAAATATTAAACATATGAGTAGGGCTGGAGAGATGGCTCAGTTGTTAAGAGCAGTGCCTGCTCTTCCAAGGGTCCTGAGTTCAATTCCCGGCAACCACATGGTGGCTCACAACCATCTCTAATGAGGTCTGGTGCCCTCTTCTGGCCTGGAGACATACACACAGACAAATATTGTATATATAATAAATAAATAAATAAAAATAAAAAATAAAAAAAAATAAATAAAAACATATGAGTATTAGGTTGGATGTGTGATGGCTGTCATGTGTTTGCTGGAAATTGAATCTAAGTTCTCTGCAGGAGCAGGAAGTGCTCTTATCTGCTGAGCCATCTCTCCATCCCCATTCTGCCTTTTAAATAGAGTGTTTATTTTCATTTAATGTAATTGTTAGTAAGTTAGAATATATGTTTGCATTTTTTCTTTTTCTTTTTTTTGTTTTTGTTTTTTGAGACAGGGTTTCTCTGTGTATCTCCTGCTGTCTTGGAACTCACTCTGTAGACCAGGCTTGCCTCAACTCAAAGATCCTCCTGCCTCTACCTCCCTGAATGCTTGGATTAAAGGTGTGTGCCACCACCGCCCAGCTTATTTCTTTTTTTTTCTTTAAGACAGTATCTCACTTTACACTCCAGTATAGCCTTGACCTCACAATGTAGCTCAGACAGGTCTTAAATATAATCCTTTTGCCTTGGCTCCCTAGGATTATAGGTATATTTCACCATGCCAAGCCAAATTTGGGTACTTTTGGAGGTACTAGGATTTAAACCCATGGCCTTATGCATGCTATGTCAATGTTTACCACTGAGATATTCTCCTGTCCCCTTCTTTTATTCTTTTTTTGTTTTATTTTTGAGACAGGGTTTCTCTGTGTAGCCCTGACTGTCCAGAAATTTTCTCTGTAAACCAGGCTTGCCTGGAACTCACAGAGATCAGCCTGCCTCTGCCTCCCGAGTGCTAGGATTAAAGGTGTGGGCACCAAACCCACCTCTTCTTTCATTCTTATGTTTTCAGTTTTGATTTTTTTCAATATTTTCTTTTTCAAACATGTAGTTATTCATTGATAATTTTGTGTTCAATATTGTATTGAAAAGCACTTTCATTATCCTGTTTCTTTCCTGATTAATAAAAGTATTGATTTTATGTATAGCATGCACAAGGCCCTGGGTTCGATAGATAGATAGATAGATAGATAGATAGATAGATAGATAGATAGATAGATAGATAGATAGATAGATAGATAAAATTTTCATGGATTCCCCAAAGATTATAATTGATTTATCTCTAATTGAAATTAATTTCAGTAGCAATTTTTTCCTCTGTATAGTTTTATTGCTTTATTCTCCTGTTCCTTTTGCTATTATTGGCATACAAATAACATTCTTTACCAATTGTGTGCAAAAGATTATAAATGTAATTATATATTATATAGTTGCCTTTTAAGTCAGGGGGAAAAAAAGTATATCAAGCCAAAGCATTCATACCATTATTTGTATTTACGTGTAGAGACAGGCCAGGTAGAACATGCCTGAAATTCAAACATTTGGAGGTAGAAGTAGTAGGGTCAGGAGTTCAAGGCCAGCCTCAGCTATATAGAGTTCAAAGGGCTACAGGATATTATCTCAAAAAATGTTTACATGCATATATGCATACATAAAACACCTGTGTGGTTACCATTACAGTTGTTCTTTATCTCTTTATGAAGATTCAAGTTGCTAGAGTGTCATTATATTGAAGTTTTTTTTCTTTATTGGTTTTGCGAGACAGGGTTTCTCTGTGTAGCCCTGGGTGTCCTGGAACTCACTCTGTGGACTTGGCTGGCCTCAAATTCATAGAGATTCACCTGCCTCTGCCTCCTGAGTGCTGGGGTTAAAAGTGTATGCCACCACTGCCTAGCCAAGAACCTAGTTTTCTTTTTTAATGGCAAAAATACATACATGTATTTATTTAAAATCATTTCTGTATAGACTTTGACTAGTAAGTCCAATATCTCTGTTTAAGTTAAAAGTCATGTTAAATGACTGTTACTGTCCCTGTGGTTATGCCACATTTTCTTGTTTCTTTGTGTAACTCATAAATTTTTGTTGAAACTGTCCATCTTAATTATATATTATTAAGAACTCAAGAATCTTGTTTTATTTCCCCCACCATGAGTTTATTTCTGTTGTTTTTTTAAATGACTTCCACGAACTAATTCTTTTAAAGTTATTTATCATGTGCAGCCACAGAAACCTCTACTCCATTAATGATCAACTCTTTGTTGAGCAGACTTTCTTTTCTTTTTCCTTTTGAGACAGAGTCTTTCTGTGTAACCCCAAATTGACCTGGAACTCATCCAATTTTCCTGCCTCATCCTCCCAAATACTGGGATTACAGGTACATGGCACCACAGCTGACTAGATAATGTTTAAACATCAGCACCTTGTTGATGAGCTTGGTGTGCATGTTGGGGCATGCCTTTAATGCTCTGGCAGGCTATTTACACCTTCACTTCTGTTTGTGTAGAGCTTCAAGGTCAGCTAATTCTCTTGGAATGGGACTTTGGGGAATTCTAGCCCTGTTCTATCTCATCTAGTGGTTGCTCTAATATGAAAAAGGCAAAATTGCAATAATTTAATGATTCTTCTTTTATTCTCTCGTACAATAACTCCTGACTGCAATCTCCCCTTCCTTCACTCCTCTCAGTTCCTCCCCCACCTTCCCCCTCCCCCAGATCCACTCCTCCTCCCTTTCCCTTCAGAAAAAAAGCAGGCCTCTCCAATTTAATGATTCTAATTGGCTTTAAATTCAATTCTAAAGTCAATCAATACCTTATTCCATATAGTATAATAAATATTCTGATGAGCTGAACAAGGGAGATTATTTTTATAGATATTAAAACCAAATAAAGCAGAAACAAAAGGCAAACAGATTAGTCATTTCAAATTTACTCTTTGCAAGCTGGAGATGGGTAGATAGAACCATAGAAAAATAACTGGTTAAGATAAGGTTACTTCATGTAGTCCAATGGTAGATAACTTGCCTAGCATGAATAAGCCCCTGAGTTTGACACCCAGTACCACAAAAAAGAAAGAAAGAGCCGGGCGGTGGTGGTACACACCTTTAATCCCAGCACTTGGGAGGCAGAGGGAGGTGGATCTCTGTGAGTTCGAGGCCAGCCTGGTCTACAAGAGCTAGTTCCAGGACAGGCTCCAAAGCCACAGAGAAACCCTGTCTCGATAAACCAAAAGAGAGAGAGAGAGAGAGAGAGAGAGAGAGAGAGAGAGAGAAGGAAAATAGAAAAGGAAAAGGGAAAAAAAGCAATAGGGAAAAAAGGAAGATTGACTGAGAGTCATTAAGGTGTAGTTAAAGCTCCATTTCAGATATTCTCTACAAACCAGTTCCTGGTTCCAGTGGAAGAAGCAATGCCTATGCTGCACCTCCCTGATGAGGACAGCTTATCCTATATTCCATTGAGCTTGTGTATCCTGCTGAATTCTTTGTGGAACTCTCTAGCAACTTCTGTTGGAGGTGGAACCCCTTCTCAAGTGTCTACTGGCTCCCTACCTCAAAATGGGAGTCCCTCTCTGACACCAAATGCTCTCAAACCTGCTTTCCAAACACTCAGCCCCAGGCCCCTGCCATGAATCCTGCCTTCCTTAGGAATTATTTCTCTTTGCTGGTCAGTTGATCTGTCCTTACTCTAGAGACCTCACCCTCAGGCCTCTCTCAGTACCAACTCAGATCAATAAGTCTCCATTTCAACTCCCATCACCAACATAGGTTACTGTGCTTCTAATTTTAGCTTACAATAGCAAAGTCTATCCCTAAACCATAGTGACTAGAATTTTGGACTATGTCCCGATTATTTGTTGAGACAGGGTCTCACTAAGTAGCTCAAGCTCACCTGAAACTCCAAATCTTTCCACTTCAGTCTCTTTTTTAGTTTCTTTTTTTTCATTATTTTCAATTATGTGTATGTGCATGTCTGCGAATGGATATATATACATTGGGGCAGGTGCTTGCAGAGGCCAGAGGAATAAGATCCTCCTGGAACTGGAATTAAAGGTAGTTGTGAGCCACCTAATGTGGGTGCTGGTAATAAAACCCAGGTCCCCTGGAAGAACAGTATATTCCCTTAACCATGGAACCATTTTTCTGACCCCCTTAATCTCTTTTTGGGGTGTTGAGACAGGGTTCCTCTGTAACTTTGGAGCTTGTCCTGGATCTAGCTCTTGTAGACCAGGCTGGTCTCGAACTCACAGAGATCCGCCTGCCTCTGCCTCCCAAGTGCTAGGATTAAAGGCATGCGCCACCACTGCCCAGCCTCCCTTAATCTCTTAACTGTTCGAATTACAGGTACGTGTCACCTCAACTGACTACAAGTCTTTTTTTCTTTTTTTTTTTTT
>PVIU01032239.1:0-13797 GCA_004026605.1 Ondatra zibethicus
TGGCCCGTGGCTGTCCTTACTCTCTGCAGATATGGTCTATTGGGACATAGCCACACCTGCTCATTTACATGTCATCTGTAGCTGCCTTTCTGCTTTGGTGGCAGAGTTCAGAAGTTGCAATGGAGAGTTGGTGGAACATAAGTTTAAAAATATTTGTATCTGACTTTTTTCTTATTGAGCTATACATTTTTCTCTGCTCCCCTCTCTTCCTCCCGTGACCCCCACACTCCCAATTTACTGGCTTTTTATAGGAAAAAGTCTTACTAGTTTCTGCTACTGGAAAAGCCAGGTGAAGATTTTATGTATATTCCATATTTTATGTGGCATTTTTCTACATAGGCTCTATGAGACACTCTTCCACCCATCCCTCTTCAGTGATGCCCTTTCTCTAATGCTTCACCAGGTAGATATAGAAGAAGTAAAACCTGGAATTCCTGATCTTTACTTATGACTTGGACACCCTCAGTTGGCTTGCTTTCTGTTTGTGCTTGGAGATTCACAGAAGTTGCTATTTATTTATTCACAGGAGCTGTTTTTAATACTCCCTTTAACTTATTAGGAGGTAGAAGGTCAGAGTCTATGACTTTCATTTGACAGGTAAACAGTTTGAGGTCCAGGTCAAGTGGCTTCCTCAGTTTCTACAGTGCATGGAAAATATTGACCTCTGGTCTCACACTTTTGTCACTGAAAGGGATGGAAAGACTGTGAAGACTCTGAGTTGGAAGCTAACCTGGTCTACAGAGTGAGTTTCAGGACAGTCAGGGTAAAATAGTGATGTCCTCCCTTGAAAAATTCAAAAATGAAAAAGGGTGGTGGTGGTGGTTCTGAATCAATGTGTTGAAAGGTTATTATTTTGAAAAAATTACCCAGGTAGTCTCCTGTGTATCCAAGGTTAGGAGCCTGGGCACTGACCTGATTGCTACTATCTAGTCATGTGCCTTTTGGTGGGCTTGCATTTATAGAGAAGGTACCTTTCACAACAGAGAATTATATTTTGCTTTTGATTATACACACACAGGTATTTGTGAAATACTGATCATATACCAGGTACCATAACTAAGTGAAAGAGTGTTAACCAGGAAGAAGGACAAAAGCAATGCAGATCAAGTAGAGAAAGCAGAATATTCCAAGTCTCCTGGTAAGGGAGAATGTAGTACATAGAACAAACTAAAAAAGTGAATTCTGGGTGTAATATAGAATATAGAATGGAGCAGAAGGCTGGGAAGCAATCAAACTGAATGCCTGTGGTAAGTAGAGGTAATTCACCAGTAATTGCCTATAGGCTACAGCAAGGGATGCAGACCTTGTTGTCAAAGATATCAGGAAGTTGTTAAAAAGATTTAAAATTCATAGCAGCGAAAACTCACATCTGGATATGAAGGCCATGGTGGCATGCAGAAGCTAATAGGACATAGACCGATGAAGCCTCCAGAGTTTGCATTGGCAAACAAAGAATCTACACACACCCTAAATACATTGTTCCTTTGCTTGCCTCTGTGTAGACCATGGCAAGGCTAGAAGACTCAACCCCAAAACTTACCTCCTCTGCCATTGTCAGCACCTCCGGCTTGTTTTCCATGGCTCTACTCCTTCCCTCTGAGACTCAAGTGGAAGGGCTCTCTGCAATCTCAGGCCCCTTTGTCCACCAGCCTATGATTATAGCCACTCGGAGGCCCTTTCAGAACAAAGATCTTTGAAAGGGCAAGAGCAAGCAGTCTTTTTTGGGTTGGCTTGTTACTTGGACAGAATGCAGTCTTCTGCTGAAATATGCCCTGATTACATACCTGAACACCACTGCCCAGGGAATCCAACCCTCCCTTGCTCTCAGCTTTAGGTTCCAGTTGATGGAGAGATGTAGGCAGCTAAAGACAAAGGCTGGCTTCTCCTCAGTGCCTGGTCTTCCAACGTAAAAGCTTGAACATCCTAAATAATTTATAAGCCTGCAGACATATCTCAGGGAGAGGTTACCAGCTTTGGTATTTTTCCATTGGACTCCACTTTCCATAAACCAAGAGGGTGAGAATTTCTTAGGTTGGAGACGCAATGCCTCTTTTCTGTGCTTTTACTTCTCTTACTAATTTTTTCCAGATCTTGCAAGACAGATAAAACAGACAAATGATGGACAGGAAAGCTTTACTTAAAAAAAAAAAAAGACTGTTGAGATGATGAGTGGGAAGAATACCACATCTGAGTTTTCAAAAGAAACTTGGTTAATTTTTATGTGTTTGGAGACTTTACTGTTATTTCTCTTATTGATTTCTAGTCTGATCTTGTTATGGTAGAGAACATACTCTATCTGCTCTCAGTTCTCTTAAGTTTGCTAGGTTTGTTTGATGACCTGGGATTTGGGCTCTTTTGGTGACTGCTTTATGGTCACTTGAAAAGAATGTATGTTCTTATGTTGTTGAGTGACGCTTTCTGTGTATAGATCAATTAGAGCCCAGCGACCGATGATCTGGAATCTGTATCCTTGCTGATTTTGATTTTAATATTATAAATTATTGGAATTGGATCCAGTGAATCCTCAGTTATAATTATAGATTCACATTATAACTGTATCAGTTTTAAGAAAATTTACGTATATCAGTGTTTTTCCAACATGTATGTGTGTATGCTACACGTGTGTAGTGCACACACAGGCCAGAACAGGGCATTAGATTCCCTAGAACGGGAGTTATATATGGATGTGTATGGACTGAAGTTTCTGTCCCACCAGGTCCCACAGCCGTTTAGTCCCAAATAAACACAGAGAGGTTTACATTAATCATAAACTGGTTGGCCTATTAGCTCAGGCTTTTTATTAACTCTTAATAATTCTTGTCTGTGTTAGCCACGTGGTTTGGTACATTTTTCAGTGAGGCATTCTCATCTTGCTTCCTCTGTATCTGGGTAACGGCTGCAGACTGACTCTTTCTTCTTCCCAGAATTCTCCTGTTCTCCTCGCCCTGCCTCTATTTCCTGCCTGTCTACTGGCCAATCAGTGTTTTATTAAAATACAGGGGGCAGAATAAAAGACTATTGTCCCACAGCAGATGTGAGTCAGCATGTAGGTTCTGGAACGGAACCCAGGCCCCGTTGAAGAGCAGCAATTGTTCCTAACCACTGAGCCATCTCTCTAGTTCCAAGTTGTGGAAGCTTTTATTTCACTTTTCCTTTTTGCAGCTCTACTGATTGGAACATCCACACACAGAGTTTCCTTGTCTTCCTGGTAGACTGGCCCCTTAGTTATGCAAATCCGTCTTTGTCTCTTGTGACTTCCTCCATGCCTAAAACATGTATGTAGAAACCTCTTGGTTTGTTTTTCTCTTCTCTGCTTTTTCAGACAGCTTGAGAATGCAGGTGGATTCGGGACAGTTCAATGAGGGGAAATGGTTCCTTTAAGACTAAATGATATGCTAAACAGAGAGAGAGGAACTCAATGGACTGAGGCAGTATATTTGAGACTGTAGTTTAATGTGATGCTTACTAAATTTTAAGGTGAATTCAAGGGCAGTTTAATGGGTCCCACTCTGAGAGACTCCAATTCTGGTATCTGTGGGGTATTATTTGAAAACTATGTTTTTAATAAACACCAGGTGATTCTGACATCTGTGGCCCCATATCTGCATTTCCATTTACATCAGTGTAATGAGATTAAGATCCTGCTTCTGCTCATGTTTTTAGAGTGAACTTGAGCAATTTTTGAATTCTTTCTCCTTATTTACAAAATAAGAATAACTTCCTAGGGCTAGTATGAGGTAGTATCTAAGAAATAATTATCATTATGGATGATATTGGCATGTTTTTGGTCCATCCTGTATGAATATTTATTCTCCAAGGATGGGTGATATATCTAAAATGTTTTATAGTATCACTTGGTACCCCCCAGGCTTTGGCCAACAGAGCTTGGTACCTTTACAGACACATAGAGAAGTTTCCCCAAGGTGGGTATTGGGCAGAGTGTTGCTATAGTCCTAAGATTATTGTCCCATGGAGTCATATGGGTCCTACCACAATGATCTTGCCGGAAACATAATTTTTTTTTATGTAGAGGGAAGCTCCTGATATAGATTTTTCTTAATCCTTCTAGCTGGGGGAAGAAATCCATGAATTGATTCCCTTATGGATCTGTGGAAGGAAGGATTTGGGCTAATTTACAATAAATGGATTTATTGTTGACTTTGAGTCCCAGGTTAGGCAACTTGCTCTGGGGCTGTTGACTACACATTCTAAGTAACTTCCATGAAGTTTAGATGTCCCCAGGTTCCGTAGAGATCATGCCTTCAGCCACACTAAACACCCCCAAATGTCCTACAGACGCATGGATGACTTAACTATGCAAAGAAAACCTATGGATGGCCCTGTGGGTTGTGGCATATTGCTAATCTGGCCTACTTTCTGTATCGGAGACAACTGATAAGAACTCAGTGACATATATCAGCAGGTAGGTTTGACAAACCAGGGGGAAACCATTGTCCAGGAAGTCAAAGGTGCCTCCTATTCAGATAATTGCGTCTTATGGGAGAAGATGCCTATAGATTACCCGAAGTATGCACGTCCAGATATGGTACAAACAGTTTTAGCATATTCAGAGGAAAACAGTTTATGAACAATGTTTGAAAGCTTGAAGACAAGAATAAAAAGTATGTTTTATTTTCACCCTAAAATCACAAAGTCAAGCATCAAATCCAAGTTCTCAGCTAAAGGGTTATGGGAAAAGCCCAAGTGTTCTTTGAGACATGTGACTTACAAACCAGGGAAATAAATAACGATGCTAATTGACAAAGTAATGGAGAAAGAAGGGCAGTGTCTGATGAAGTGCTCTGTAGAAGACCAGCTTCACAAGGTGCTTGTTTTTATTTTGAGGTTGCTGCCTTCCTTCAGGACAGGTGACCAGGGGTCAGAGATTCCCACCTTACCAGTCTCATCCTCCTAGGCTGCTTTTCTGCTTGTGTGTGTGTGTGTGTGTGTGTGTGTGTGTGTGTGTGTTTGTTTGTTTTTGTGCTTCTGATAGCCAATGGCAGTTGCTTGCACTGAGGAGAGCCTTTGTGGTACCTACCCTATGGGAAATGCCTAAGCTGCAGCAGCTGTGGGCACGCCATCCATTGATGGATTAGTAGGCCATATGGGGACATTGATGAATCAGCTCTGAGAATGACGTTTTAGTACAAGGTGGCCAGTAGCTGATTTTTAGGAGATGCCTGATTCTGGTCTTTCTTAGATTCCTAATCTGTCACACTCCATACATAAAGGCTAAAAGAACCGTCTGCATATGTCCTGAGAGTGGTTAGTATCATGTGTCAGTTTGGTTGGATTACAGCACCCAGAGATTTGGCCATTTGGAATTATTCCATGAAAGTGATTTTATTGAGGCTGACATTTATATAAGTGTTCTTGGTCTATTAAGTGGGGTGGGACTCACCCAAGTATCCAAAAGCTTGTGAAACCAAGACTGACTTCTCCAGAGAAGGAAGGATTCCCGCTGGGAGACTGCCTTTGACCTTGACCACTAAGTCTTGCTGCACCTCCCCATCATTAGACTGTGGATTCCCCAGGCTTCCATAATCATGGGAGCTAATTCCTTAGGGCAAATATGTCTCTATCTCCATGTCTCTGTCTCTCCATCATCTCTCCAGTTTCCTATTTCTGTTTGGTTCTGTTTCTTGGGAGAATGCTGAAAAATACATTTCTGAGAAGGGAATGTGTCTATAAACTACTACATTGCAAGTGGTTCAGGACATGGGCTCCAGTGCCAGGGAGGCCAAGTGTTGGGTCTACTGGCATCATTTCCATTTGGTACAATTTTGAATAACAGGTTTTCTCTCAGTCTTCATATCCTATTTTGTAAAATAGATTTTAAATTTAGGAAGTATGGAAGAACTTTCCTTTCTTTCCCTCTTTACCTATAAAATAGAGCAATACGTGTTTCCGGCATCCCTGTATCAAGTGTTTACACCCTCAGGAATCTGTCTCATGAGGTTCAGGCTCTGCCATTTTCTTTGCTGGTTTTGGGTTTCCAAGAGTTTTAAAAAATGTCTTGCGAAATTACAAAGCCAAGAGAAAATAGAGATTCTCTCCTCATAGTTATGGAACAAATCCCTTTGTGTTTGGGGCTTTGCTAGTCCTGTCATGAATTATGGGTCACTCCTGAATCAATCACTTTGGTCAAGTGTACCAGATACTTCATTGTGCTTCATTTTGGAAGCTGGGTAATATTAGATTCCAAATCCTGGAGCCTTTAGTTATCTTTGGTCAAGAGAAGTCAGACATTGGAAAAAGAAATAACAAGTAACAACAACAATAACAACAACACGCACGCACACACCTTGAACCTCTGAATTTTTGGTTCTAGTTTGCATATTGAGATATTTTGCTTATTAAGTCATTCCCGTGACTGAAAGATTTCCTGGGAAGCCTCCAAAACTCCTCTTTTTTTGTTTTAGTTGTTCTAATTGAAATTTTTAATTAAGTTTAAATTAGATAACGTGACTATAAAATGGGAAAAATAAAATAGGACAAATAAAGGAAAACCTAGAGAGGAAATTAAATTAGTGAATGCATATTGGGCAGGAGCATGTGGATGAGCTGGGATTAAATGGCCCATCTTTGAGAGGGACCTTGGCTCCTTGTTGTAAGTAAATGACCTTCTCTCAGGCACTAAATGGTATCCTAATGGCCTAAAAGGCTTAATGCACCTCCCCAATTTATTCTTTGCTGATCAGAAGGTCTACTGAGTCTAATGCACTTCCCTATACACCCAGAGTAAATGAGTAGAAGATGAGAATGTAGAAAGAGTTATTAAACTTTAAACCAACATAGAAATTTAGATCATGAACTTTTCTGTTTCCACAGTGTGTTTTCTGACAGTCTTGATTTTAAAGAGTATGAAACACTCCCAGCTTATTGTCCAGAGGCCTTTCTAGAATATAAATGATTGGATAATGACCTAAGCCACCCATGCATGTTGGAAAGATCACTGCTCAGATATAATTTCAGAGGTCTCAGCTAAGGGAAGCTCATTATAGGTATCAGTGATTAGATTTTTGCGATATTTCATTCTGAACTGTCAGCGCTGCACATCCGTTGCTGGTTGTCAATGAGCAGCAAAAGCAAACATGCTCACAATCAGCAAGTATGTATTCTTCTTTTCTGGACTTTTATAGACTGGTTTCTGGGGGCTAAGTCAACCATTTTGAGTGCTGATTCAGAGAGAATGACTGGTCTACTTGGCAAGGACAATTTTATCATTTCATTTTTCTTTTCTTTCTTTTTGGCAATCAGTCAGAATAATGTTTGGAAGTCATTGGAAGCATTTATTTCTCTTGATGTGCTCACTCAACTCTGGCAAGAAAAAAAATGCTTCTGTGTTGATTGCCATGGGCAAAAAATTCCCAAATGGTCCCTTAGAGAGATCTGGTGTTATTGGGTTGATTTTAGAAATAAAATGGAAGTTACTATTTACCTCAAAAATTTGAGAAAGTGGGCGAAATTTTAATTTTTCAATGAAAATGATTCATTCACTCAGTGTCTGTTACGTGGTAGTCATGATGATAGGATCAGGTAACAGTGAGGTAGGGTAAAATTGGACAATTTTTTCCTTGTGAGTTTCCTGATTAGTGGGAGAGTTGTGATGTAAATCACAAATTTATAATTTCTAAGAATGATAAGTGTTATGAAGCAATTGACTAAGGGTACTAGAGGAGAAGATAAAAGATAAAATTTGATGGAATCAAATGGGGGAATATACACACGTATATAGTTTCATGTACATCCAATTAAAATGCATGGAGGAATGGTTAATGTCACCCAGTAAAATTAATCATTTTCTTTTGAATTCTATGGCCAAGCCAATAAATGTCTTGGGGAATCAGGGTATTATTAAGTAAAAAAGATGCCACTTGTGGGATTATATGAATTTTCAAACTGTTACTTAATAATCACAGGATTTGCTAAATGGATAAGGAAGATCAAGTATTTTTTTAATGAAAATGAATTCTTAAAACACAGCACAATCAAAAATGGAAATTGTTTTTCTGCATCTAGCTAAAGGTAATCAAATGTCTTTGATCTAAAAGACAGGCTTATTTTTTATATATTTAGGAACAACTAAGTCTGACTTCACGTGGTTTTACACTTTATACATTTCTACGCTTCTGTTAACCTGTCCATGTGTATAGTCATAACGGTTGCTATAATGCCATTTACTTCATAAGAATTTTTGACCTTTCTGTTAGTCAGTGCAGGCTGCCACTATAAAAGGCCACAGAGGGTGTGGCTCAAACAGAGGAAATCACCTCCACAAAGTCTAGAAGGAAGACATCCAAGATAAAAGAGATATTAGTATTGGTGCCTGCTGAGACCTCTCTTCCTTCTGTGTAGGTGGTGGTACCTTCTTGGCATGGTCTCTTCTCTGCTCATGCCTGAGATATGTTACATCTCTCATTTTACAAAAACATCAGTCATATGGAGCTAGAGCCCAATCTTAAAATGTTAATTACCACAAAAATGGCATTGTCTCCTTAGGGTTCTGCATATGAAGTATAGAAAAACCCACTTCAGTTCATGACAAGCTTCTACTATGGTACAAATGCTAAATTTAACACTACTAATATCACTGTTGGGCAAGATCTGAAGCTGTGATATTCGCTGTGAGTCCTCAGCACAGAGCAAGCTCCTCCCCTTTACATGAAGGCTGGGCAAGGCATCTCACCATAAGTAAGAGGGTCGAAAGAGCCAGCTCGCATGGAAACTCCCAGGAACTTATAAGGATAACCCCAGCTAAGACTTGCAGCAGTAGTGGAGAGGGTACTTAAACTGGCCTTTCTTTGTAATCAGATTGGTGTCTACCCTTATTGTCACCACAGAGCCTTCATCCAGTAACTGATGAAAGCAGATGCAGAGAGCCACAGCCAAACACCGAGCCAAGTTTCAGAGTCCAGTTGAAGAGAGGGAAGAGGGATTATATGAGCAAGGGGGAGGGGTCAAGATTATGACAGGAAAACCCACAGAGTCAGCTGACCTGAGCTTGTGGGAGCCCACAGACTTTGTGCCAACAGTTAGGGAGTAGATATGGGACTGAACCAGTTCCCTGACAGAAGCATTCTTAATTTGAAGTCTTAGAGCAGATCATAAGCAATTGACAAAAGAAGGTAATAAGTAGCAAAAAAAGAAATATAGGGTTCTGGTTTTTGTTTCCCCAAAGCACAGCACTGTTTGCATCTAACTATTGGAACTACATTGCCTCATATAAAAAGAAATGAGTGAAAGGTTCCTTTTATAGCCATTATTATGGCCAAATGAACAGATGTTGCAGTGCTATCTTCTAGTTATTCCAAGCCAATCATTCAGTTACTAAAATGCAGTCTTTGCCATCAAAGACAATAGGAAACAAAGCAAAGAGCAATTGCTTAGGTATTTTAGACTGCTAGACAATCTGGATATTTCTTCTTTCCAAGGCATCTTCTCTACACTGCCAGGCTTCCCTCCATACCCAAAGCAGAGATTGTCATTTTCCCCGCACTGAAAAACTTCAGTAACTTTGTTGGATATTAAGTTCATAACCACTCAGTGGCCTTAGACTTGGCCCATGTTTGTAAGGAGTTTCTCGTTTCCAGCATTCATCCCCATTGCTCACCTGATCTAGACTTTTGGGAAGATTTTCAGAGCCAGGACATTGAGCATTGGAGGGACATCTTTGCTCTGTGCTGAGGACTCACAGCGAATATCACAGCTTCATATCTTGCAGATCTAAGCAAGGCATTAATGTGATCCAAATCTTGGATATGTAGATTGAGATTGACTATGGCTGAACTATTGCATTGACAGGCCTCTCCATCTTGATTCCTCCTCTTGTATAGCTGATACAGATCCAAGCTTGAATTGCAGTTAAAAAAGAAAAACAACCAAGGAGAAGCCAACTAAGACAAAATATAAAGAACTAGAGGAAATAGAGAGACAGAAAGAAAGGGAGATGGTGAGAAAACCCTGGAGCAGTTCTGAAAGGAAACTCTCATGTTCGGATCCTGCTTCTGGTGTTCAGTCTCTGTATGGCATCAAATGCTTCACCTATAATCCATTTTCTTGTCCCTTTTCTGTTTCTTTATTGTTCCCCTGGGATCTGTAAAACATTTTCACTTACGTGGCATGTCATCAAACATTAGCTAATTTAAAAAGTTCCAAATGATTTAAAACAGACAGGAACAGAGAATTTTACAGTGTACCATATGCTCACTAGCTTTATCATATACCAATATCATGTCAACTTTCCATTATTTTAACCATAGAAATTAAATAGTTTAAATATAGATGACAACTTCTTGTCCATGTCACCCCTGCCTGCTTTTCTATAGATCCAGATATCTATGGACCGATAAGCATTATATAATATTGTTTTATAGGAATATAAACTTTATGAGAATGACAAAATATAAGTTAGTCTTCTGAGTGGCTATATTTCCCTACAATTTACGTTTATATGTGCCTATGTAAGAACCTCCTCCTCACTCATTTTTGGTGCTTTATAACATTAAGTAATATACTTGATGATATTTCTAGTTTTTTTTAAAAATTACCTTTGGGCCCTTAGTAGTGCTTATCTAGAAATGGAAATTCCAAAATATAAAACATCTGCTTCTATGAAATACCAATATTTTACAAATAAAAAGTTTGCAAATACACACACATACAAGTATATATATTTACATACATGTACTTGTGTAGAGTACAATGAAGGTATAATTTTGGAAGCTTGATAAATATATTTGCTGTGATTGATTTACACAAACTAACATATCATTATTTTCATCATGCACCTTGTTTTGTGGTAAGAACAATAAAGATTTGCTCTTGTGGCATATTTTATGTATACGACATACATAGTATTACTAACTAAAGTCATCAAGTAGCATATTAGATCAATAGAAGTTGTTCATCTGCTTAGATGAACTATGTGTGCTTTAATTAGCATCTTCTCATTGGGGTTCCTCTTTGTAAGAACCTGAGGAGGTTCAATTTATTTTTGTATAGTAAATACTATTTTAATAATAAAAACTCTAATTTTACCTTTGTATGTACAAGTGTTTAGAGTTTATGTCTAAGAGAGTCTTTAAGTCATCTGTGTCATGGTATTTCATTTGTATTTTAATAATTAATGCTTGCCTGAAGTTCAGAGAGTAAAACAGCCACACTGATCAGCCATATAGACCAGGCAGTGGTGATACACGCCTTTAATCCCAGTAGCCACACTAGTTTGCCATAGAAACCAATGGTAGTGGGGCATGCCTTTAATCCCAGCACTAGAGAGGAATATAAGACAGGAGGAGACAGCCCTCAGTATCAGTCTCATTCTGAGATTGCTGGAGGCAGGATTGTAATTTTTGGACTGAGGTCGAGGTAAGAGCCAGTGGCTGGCTGCTTTGCTTTTCTGACCTTAAGGTTAAACTCTGGTTTCTGTCTTTGGGTTTTTATTAATCGTGCTATACAGCTACATCATTATATCAGAATATCTGAGGTAATTAGTTCATCAGTAAAAAGTTTTATTCTACCTCACTAGTTTTAGAAGTTCTAGAACAAGATGGGAGGTGGGATGGGGGCATAGTTTTGGAAATCTGACAAGGCGGGGTATCATGGCAGGAGCATAAGATGGGAAAAGGCTGTCATATATTACATGCCAAGAAGAAAAGAGAGATGTGAGGTGAGAGTGAAGTTCCAAGTTTCCTTCAAGGGTCACTTTCAATAGCTAAGGGAGCTTCCACCAGGTCTCATTTCCCCCAAAGTCATTTTCCTTCCCATTAGTGATTCTCTGTGGCCAAAGTCTTTCACAGGAGACTCTTGGGCACATAGTTTGCTTCAAACGATGGCAGAAAATGTACTAGATTCCTAGAATTTTGGAGACAAATTACCACAAATGAGGTGACTTAAAACAGTAGATCATTTCTCCTTTCAAAATTGTGGAAGGCAGAAACATGAAGTAGAGATACCCACCATTTCCTCCAAAGGCAATGGGAATTTCATTTCCTGTCTTCTCTTGCTTCTGATGGTGGTCGGGGGACAGTAATCAGTGACCCATGGTCACTTTACTCCCAGTCTCTATCTTTTCCCTCACATGATCTTCTTTCTTTTCATGTTACCATGTTTTTCTCTTATTAGGATGTTGCCATTGTATTTAGAGAAACCATAGATATTTCAGGATGATACCATTTCGAAATCTTTAAAATAATTACTTTTATAAAGACCCTTTCCCCAGATGCTGTTAAATATTTACTGGGTCCAGGTATGCAAGCAATTTATGAACTACCATTCAATCCACCATATACAGTTTCCCATCCTTAACAACTTTGCCCCTTTTGAGCCAGATAATTATTTGGTGGGTACAGACACCTGCGCACCGTGACTTATCTTTCATCTCTTCTAGCATTATCCCACCATATGCCAGCAATATCTTCCAACCCTCACCATCTATGAGCCAGCAATGTTTTGTGTTTGGTCAATGTTAGGAAACCTTACATAAGTAAACTGCCAGCCTTCTCTTTGGTGAAAACTGCTGACCAAGGAGAAAGCTGATGGATTTTGGACAGTGAGCATATTCAGCTTTCCTAGATATTGTTAGTTGTTGTTCAAAGCCATTGTATCAACTTAAACTCTTACCAACAGCTTGATAGTTCCTGGAGCTTTAGATCATTCCTGGGACTTGTGATTGACACTGTAACTTTCCTTGCCCATTTGATGTTATGTCATTTGCATTATTTACACATATGGTTGCCCCTTCTCTACCCTTCTGTTGTCCATTTAGGTTTCTTGACCCATAAGCTGCTTAATAGTTTTGACGATTTAATTTCTTTTGTATTTTTTTTCTGTTGTATTGGCATGACTCATATATTCTCAAAGCAAACCTCCATTCAGCTATGTCTAATGCAATGCTTCCTCGTCATCTTCAGCTCGTGTTTTTTTCCATTCTGTTTATGCAATCCTTTGTTGTATATAACATATAAGTTATATGGTTATAAATTCATCCGTTCTTTTTGATGACTTGTGCTCCTTGGTTCTTTAATTTTGAATGTAAAGAGACAATCATTACCCTTGAGCCTAAGACTGCAAAACTTATCATTTCTAAAACCTTTCATGGCTGTGGGAGGTGTGGTGATAGATTAGAAGCACACAAAACTAAATGTGTAGACTGTAGTCCTTGCCTGCTCTAACCACAAATGTCTACTGGCGAAATAACCACTTTTTATTTTCAAATGCTTGTCTCCAAGGGAAAAGGATTTGAGTCTCTTCAGGATCTTAGTCTGATTAATTTCATAAAAATAAATCTACTTCTGGCTGTGGTAGCTCTCATGATAGAACACGCTGACGATTTGGAGGCCAGCCAGTTAAAATTCTTGCATGGGTTGGGGAGGGGCTCATCACTAACCGAGGACTTGCAGCAGCTAATGGCTGCTGGGAGAGGGACAGTCACTTTTCTTTGGTAGTGTAGCCTCCAGTGGGTTGCCCATGTCGGATGAATAGCCACATACCCATATGCATATGGTCAGTACTAATAATTGGAGGATTTTTAAGAGGCCATGAAGTTGGGAGGAAGATGTTGAAGGCCATAGTTTCACAAGGATAGTGGATATGATAAAAAAAACCATTGAATATCCATATGAAAATTTCAAAGATAAATTAAAAAGTACTTAAAATAAAAGAAAAAAGAAAATGTCCTCTTGAAATCCTTTTAACATAATGACTTCAGGAGTTCCGAAAATTGTATATGTGGCTATTTCTGAGGCTCTCTCTCTCTCTTTTGAGACAAGTTTTCTCAATTTAGCCCTGGCTGTC
>PVIU01032240.1:0-13788 GCA_004026605.1 Ondatra zibethicus
CTCCAGAATGTTAAATCTCTCCTTAAGTGAATTATTATCAGACTGTACCTTTTCCAAATAAATCTCAGTTGACTGAAAATTGTTAGTTAAGCTGATCGTTTTCTTTTTGAGATCTCCAATTTCTTTTCTAAGAAGCCTGGATTCAGCCTGTAAAGAGTGTATCATCCTATTCTTGTCAAGGCAGACTTTTACAAAAAAGATACAGAATACAAGAAAAAAGGTGAATCC
The DNA here is from genome assembly GCA_004026605.1 of Ondatra zibethicus. NCBI lineage: Eukaryota > Metazoa > Chordata > Mammalia > Rodentia > Cricetidae > Ondatra > Ondatra zibethicus. The sequence continues at coordinate 229 of PVIU01032240.1, forward strand.
TAGAAATGGCCCTGTAGGAAGAGCTTCATATGAGTCTTGGAAGACCTCATACATGGTGTAAGTGAAAAAGCTATCTAAGCCTCGAATTGTCAGGTTATCAGACATTGTCAGATTCTCAGGACTCACCTGTGGCGTTTGAAGCAGGTGCAGTAACCCTTTCTTGCCAGTAGGTGTCGCCGGTTGTGGTGGCACAGTGCACTTAAATTCACGTGCTCAGTTCAGATTCTGAATGTAGGTGGAAAACAGGGCTACAAAATATCTACTCAAATCAAGGAGTTAATTAATATGAATCACAGACCATGTGCTCTGTGAAGGTCTGCGGCCGGTCAATAGTCTCTGTTCGATAGGCGCAAACTAGGTGCCGCCGAGGGAGTGTGTTACGGCGCAGCTGCAGCAGCCTCCCAACGGCTGTGTTGTGGTTGTGGGGGTGGGGTACGCAGAAACTGCCTCCTGTGCCCAGAGACGGCGGCCGCGGGGGGGGGGGGGGGATGAGCAGAAAAGCCCCTGCCCGCAGCTGGTGAAGGCACAGAAACGGCCTGTGCCCGGCAGCGCGCAGTAGCCCGGCGGGAGCCTGGAGGGTGGGTAGGATCTTAAGCCCGAGAGCTTATTGTGACCCTAAAACCCATGCTGGCGCCAGATGATGACGAATTATCAAGTTGGCACAAATCAATAACCAAGCTAGCTCAATAGAAACGGGTATTTTTAATGAAAGGAAAAAGGGGAGCTCACTCTACCAAAGTCGCGATCCAATCCCTCTGGCGGACACTGCATGGAGAGAGAGCTTACCTGAGTTCTCCCAATTTTCTACCTGGGGTCCCAGTAGCCACACCCCAACTTGATGTGATTGGCTAGTGGCTCTTCCCCCATCAATTGGGAGCCACAATATTTGGTAGATAGATGTCTTAGTCACTGTTCTATTGCTATGAAGAGAGACTACTTCATACTGACAGTAGCTAAATTGCGTATCTCTCAAAGAGAAACGGGAAGTATTCCCAAAATGTAACTGAGAAAATTTCTTCAAAATATTGATAAAAATAGAGTCATGTTTCAACTTCTAAGAAAACAACAGAACAATGGAATCCTGGTTTACTGAGGTTCCAGACCTTAGAAAGGGGAACTACAATAAAAAGATAGTTTCAGTGTACTTATCAGAAAGATAGTTGTTTCATTTTTTAAAATTCAAAATACTAGAATACTTTAACATTGTTTAATAGACTTTTGCTTCAGAAATGTGTATAAAAGATTAATTGGCAGGAAAAAATTATGTTCTAAAACATAGTCTCCATATATAATAATTAAATTACTGTAGTATAAATTATTTTTCTTAAAAATGAATAAAAGAATATTTATGATTTTTAAATGTATGTAACTATTTGTTTTTAATGTACCCAATTCAGCAAAGCTTAAGAAGTCTGTGCCTGGATACCATAAAAAGAATAAATAAAAGGGAGCAGATATGTTTAGTGAAGCAAACACATTTTTATTTAAAATATTTTTGTGAATTCTCTACATATTTATAGATTGATATCATTTCCCCCTCTGACTTCAACCTGTCCCCCACTCCCTCTCTAACTCATGATTTCTCCCTCTTTAATTGTGTGTCTCACACACATGCACACACACACACAGGCACACACCCACCCACCCACACACACACCCACACACACCCGCACACTGCTGAGTCCACTTAGCTTGGCTTGTATATGCATGTCTAGTCTGACTCTGAGATCAGATAACCCATCAGGATGCTGCTGTGATTCTTCTCTAGCAACTAAAAGTTGTCTATAGGTCTAAGTCCTTCATCAGGGTGTGGGACCCTGTGAGATTCCCCATCCTTGCTGGCATGCCAGTTGGTATTGTCATTATAAAAGTCTTGTTTAAGCAACCATATTGCTTAGAGGCGATGGGCCCAGCTTCTCTGCCACACGTAGAAAGCACTCTGGAGCAGCAGACACCTGCCTCTGTCTCTTCAGTCTTCCACCTCTCCCCTCACAGTGTTCCCTGAGCCATACAAATCCAAGGGCCATGCTAGAGCTGTGTCAGTTGGCATTGGGCACCCATGGTCAAGTCACTGCACTTGGCCAGGTGTGGATTTTTGCAATCAGTTCCATTTGCTTCCGAAGGAATATTCTTCTAGGAGAGGGAGATCTATATTTACCTGCAAACATCATGAAACCATCAGAAGGATTTTATTGTACTTCTTCTACTTTTAACCATACACTATACCAGAACTTAACATAAATTATAATAATTGACCTCATAAAACCCCCTGAAATGGCTCATATCTTCAGTATTGTATAGATGATGAAACAATTTTATAGATTGGGTAAACTACCCCAAATCTCTAGATAGTTAGAGATAAGTCAAATATTAATCCCCAAAATAATATGCAAACTCCAAGCATCTTTATACAAAGATCACTATGGGACGATTGTGATCACCGTCCATACACTGACCCCACTAACTTGGTAGCAAACTAATATTGTTGAATTTTTTCTAGCAGAGTTCTGCTCCATTCTCCAGGTACTGCTGGTGAAGCAGTTACCCATGATGATGCTCAGAGAATGTTCTAGAATGACCAGAACCATCCTGGTAGGAAGTTCTATCTCATTACTAGGAAGCCATAACTCTCTCTCCCCAACTGGTCAATGGCAAAGGAATCCCTTGACTCAATTATGGATGACTCTATGCTATGCTTCACAGTTCATGGTTTGGTAAACATTGTCCTTTTCCTGAAAATGTGCCTTTACTTAGCTCATTTCCCTCCTTGTCTTGCAGCTTCTGGTTCTTACAGATTTTGATTTGTTTTGTTTCTTTTTGAATAGAAGGAGTGAGATGCAAGTAGACGGGGGTGTCCTGACCTGTAGGACCCTGTATGTGACTAATAGTATCAGCCAACCTGAGCATGTCTTGATGTATAGAAAAACGAGATCGAAACTGAATAAAGAATAAGATGAATCACTTTAGTAGAAAGACAGTATCTCTTGCCTGTTACCTTGTTAATGACTTTTTTTTCTTGACAATTTTCTAATTGTTGAACTGAAAACAGGGGCAGGTCAATATTAGGCATATACAGTAGAAATTCTTCAGTTCTGCCCCAAAGGAACCCTCAGCAATTGGTTTGCAATCTTTAGAAATCTACTGGATTTGAGCTATTTCTGTCTCCTGGAGATATCACTATGAGGCCATCACTATGACCCCAGTTAAAGGATAGAGATCAAACAACACAAAGATATCTTACAGTGATCCATTGAGCCTATGGACCCACCTGGGATAATTCCTGTGCTTCCAAATAGTTCATCGACCCTTAGAATGAGCAATAAGAATGTATATGTAAAGCACAAAGAGTATGACTCAATGCTGAAATGTTGAACTTTTTCCCTCTCAGTATGGTCATGAAGGCAAGGCTGTCTCTATTTTTATTAGGAAATATGTAGAGGCCATAGGTTACAGACTTTGTAATAAGGCAAGAAAATAAACAAAAGGCATAGATTAGAAAAGATAGAAGCAAAAATTGTGCTTATTTGTGGATGAGACAATTATTTATATGATAAAACAAAAAGAATTTATAAATTAAAGAAAAGAAAAAAGAAAAAGAAGAGGTTTCAAGTAGCCAGAACAATTTCGCAAGGGAAATAAGTGTTCAAGAATTTGTATTTCCTGATCCAAGACTTTCAAGTGTTGTAGTTTCAATAGGGAAATGGTAGTTCTTTCAATAAATGATCCCAGGAAACGTTGTTTGGTGAGTGATATCCATATGCAAGAATAAAAGGTAGAACTAACTTGGAAATCAGCAGTTTGAAAGACTGTACAAGATCTATATTTTGTTAAAGCATATTTAGCACATATATATACACATACATACACATATATGTATATACACATATATATTCTCAATAGCTAACTTCTGTCAAAGTATCTAATATTTTACTGTTTTTAGTTTACACAGATGAGATCCTTGGTTTTCTGAGAAATTTATCAAATAAAGCTATAGACATTACTGATAATGAGATTCAATGTTCCTTGTAAAGTAATCCATGCCACAAGTTTATATTTTCATAACAGAAAAATATATTTCCCATAGAACTGATGTGTTTATTTTGTTTTTCATTTTATCAGAACTGGAAATATTTAGTCCATTATATTTCTTATTTTAGGTGGACTAAAAATGAGCTCATTCTTATTTCTATATAAATTTAAATTTGGGAAATTTCTGTATGTTTCTTAAAAATCATGTATTTAATTTTATTTCATGTGTGAGTGCTTGTTTACATGCATTTATGTGCATTACATTCATTCCTGGAGTCCACAAAGGCCAGAAAAGTGTGTTGGATAATTGGGAATTAGAGTTACAATTCTGAGTCACTATATGGAGCTGAGAAGCAAACCCTGGTCCTCTGCAAGAGCGATAAGCATTCTGTGCCATGGAACCATCATCTCTTCAACCTCTTCATGTGTTTTCTTTCTTCATAGTCAAGGCTACACTGAGAAACCCCACCTCGAAAAACAAAAGCAAGCAAACAAACAAAAAACAAATAAATAGCAACCAATCCTTAGGTTCCATTTGTAGGTTACTTTTGATTTTTCCAGACAAAGTTCCTCTGTGTAACAGCTCCGGCTGTCCTGGAACTCACTCTGTAGACCAGGCTGATCTCGAACTCACAGAGATCTGCCTGCCTCTGCCTCCCTAGTGCTGGGATTAAAGGTGTGCACCACCACTGCCCGGCTCGTAGATAACTTTGGTACCATTTCGTTCTCCAATTTCCTTCTCTCCAGCCTATTTCATTAAACCAGAAGTCACATCTGACCACACAGAATTGTTTCTCTGTAGCTTTAGGGAAATCTTTAGTAATAGAAATTCGTAACTGGTGTTCTGTGAGACTGGGCACATAACTACACAGTCTCTGCGCTCATGAGATAATAATTCATCAGTGTGGAGGAAACGCAACGATGAAATAGTCACAGGGAAGGGAAATCTGTTTCCCTGGAAACAACTTGATGAACACAATTAGTCTCCCATCTGCCATGGCAGCATTCCCTTCAGGAAAGAACACAGATGGGCTCGGCCCTGCAAGAAGAGCGTGGGCTGAAAATGGGCTGGAAGAGGAAGTGTGAGACAGAGTTCAAGGGTAACGTAAATCTGTTTCCTTTTTCCCTCCTTTATTTGCAGGAGGAGCTTCCTCTGTGGTCCAGGCCTGCCTCTTGCCTGTTAAAACTGATATGTTTTGATGATTAAAGTAAATATCTGATCTACTATATTCCCCATTTGGGGTTGAAAATTAACTCAGTCTAATTATTATTTTAATTAAAAATTAGGAAAGTTTGTTTTGTTCTGTTTTTTCTTAAGAAATTTTATTTATTGTTATTATTTTGATTTATTTTCTGAGACAGGGTCTCACTCTGTGACACTGGCTGGCCTGGAACTTGCTATCTAGCTAATGCTCATTTCAGACTCATGACTTCAATTGCCAATTCTGGAATTAGAGGTGTTGAATCACTGTCTTAGTTAGAGTTTCAGTTGCTGTGAAGAGACACCATGACCATGATAACTCTTATAAAGGAAAATACTTATTTGGGCAGGCTTACAGTTCAGAGGTTTAGTCCATTATCATCATGGTGGGACATGGGGCATGCAGGCAGATATGGTGCTGGAGAAGGACCTGAGAGTTCTACATCTTGCACAGGCAACAGGAAGTGAACTGAGACACTGGATGGTATCTTGAGCATAGAAGACCTCAAACCCCAGAGAACCTAGGCAACAAACAGAACCCTAAGAGAGACATACATGGATCTACATAGGAAGGAGAAAAAGACAAGATCTCCTGAGTAAATTGGGAGCATGTGGGTCACAGGAGAGAGGAGAGGAGAGTAAGAGAGGAGAGTAGAGAAAAATGTATAGCTCATTAAAAACAATAAAAAAATTGGTTGGAACAATGGTGGTTTAAAAGAAAATGGCCCCATAAGCTCATTGGGAGTGGCACTATTAGGAGGTGTAGTTTTGTTGGAGTAGGTGCAGCCTTGTTGGAATGGGTGTGGCCTTGTTGGAATGGGTGTGGCCTTGTTGGAATGGGTGTGGCCTTGTTGGAGGAAGTGTGTCACTTTTTGTTTGCTTTTTAAAAATTTCTTTATTGAATCCTTAAGGGTTTGATAGCTCAGTTAGTAGAACAGAGGACTGTAGGTGCATATTCTGTTTTGTTTTTGTTTTTTTATTTTTTTATTTTTTTGAGACAATGTCCCTTACTTTATAGCTCAGACTGATGTTCAACTTGCTCTGAAGCCTCAAATTCAGACCTTCAGAACCTCAGACTCCTTGTAGTAAGAGGCATGCGGGCTGAGTTCCCGGTGCCTGGTTAGCTTATACCTGAAATAATTACACAGAAACTGTATTCATTGAAATACTGCCTGGCCCATTAGCTCTAGCCTCTTATTGGCTAACTCTCACATATTTGTTTAACCCATTTCTAATAATCTGTGTGTCACCACGAGTCATGGCTTACTGGGAAAGATTCAGCGTGTCTGACCTGGGAGCTTCATGGAGGGTGTCTCTCCCTGACTCTTTCTTCTCTATCCCAGAATTCTGTTCTGTCTCCTCCACCCACCTAAGGGCAGCCCTATCAAAAGACCAAGGCAGTCTCTTTATTCAACCAATGAAAGCAACACACAAATACAGAAGACCCTCCTACATCACTCCTAAATTCAGGAATTACACATATATGCCACCACACTTAGTTTAAATAAGAATATGGAAACAGGGATGGAGGGAGGGCTCAGAAGTTAAGAGCGCTGGCTGCTCTTCCAGAGGACCTGCAAGGCCACCCATAACCATCTGTAACTCTGGTTCCAGGGAATCAGATGTCCTTTATCATATCAGAGGACACTAAGCACACATGGTACACATGGTATTGAGGCAAAACATCCTTTACTCGCTGGTTTCATGTGTCAATTTGACACAACCTAGACTCATCAGAGAGGAAGGAGCCTCAGTTGAGGAAATGAGATCCAGCTGTAAGGCATTTTCTCAATGAGTGATCAATGGGAGAGGGCCCAGCCCATGGTGGGTGGTGCCATCCTTGGACCAGTGGTCCTGGGTTCTATAAGAGCTGAGCAAGCCAGGGGAATCAAGCCAGTAAGCAGCATCCCTCCATGGCCTCTGCATCAGCTCCTGCCTCCAGGATCCTGCCCTGTTTGAATTTCTGTACTGACTTCTTCTGATATCTGGAAATACAAGCCAAATAAACCCTTTCCTTCCCAACTTGCTCCTTAGTCATGGTGTTTCATTGAAGCATTAGAAACCCTAACTAAGACACACCCTTACATATTAGATTACTATCAGATCAAAAACCTTTTTAAAAAGGACATCGAAACAGAAATTCAAGTAAGTAAATAAGTACAATAAATACTGGAGAATCTTCTGAAGAAACTACTTGGCAACAAAGAGCAAGCAAAAAACTGAATAATTAGTATATAATAGGGTGTATACTCTTAGGTTATATAGTAAATTGCTGAAATTAACACCACCACACCCCTCCACACACACTAAACCCAATGACCTATCAAGAAGAAATTAATCTCTCTCAGACAGTGCAGAAACAGCAGTATGTGCAGGTTAGTCTATGACTCAGAATATAATGTCACCCATGAACCATATCCCTTCCTGTCTTGACACTTCCCATTCCCTAGGGCATTGTCCTCATCAGCAGTGTGGAAGCTGGGTCACCAGCCTCATCGTCATTTTAGCTCTCGGGAGTGACAGAAAGGAAGTAGCTAGTGGGTGTATCTATCTAAGAAGAAAGGGGCAGTGAAATTGCACACATTGGAAGATTATTTGAAGAGACAGTCTAGCTAAGTGGCTGAGTATGTTTTTTCCTGGCATGAAGTAATAAGGAAGGTCAAGTTATGAAGAGCAAGGAGAGGGAACTGGATCCCCGAAAACAGTGGGTAGTCTCTGCTGTAGTCCCAGGAAAAACAAGTAACTCACTGGCTAATGGCCCCATTCATGGTGGATTTAAATGGGCTTGTGTGAGCCTAATCCCTCAAAGCTGCTGAAGTCAAAACTACAGCTCTTAAGGGAACAGCAATAGATAGGTTATTCTGGAGCAATCTGAGTGATCATAGCCCAGGAAGACAGAATTAGGTTACCCCAATTCCACGTCCCAACATGGAAGTAGTTTCATCATTTTACTGAACAGAGTGACATTCCTGGGGAAATTAATTTCTTGAAGACCATTGTTTCAATAGTCTGGTAGCCAAAAGGAAGGGGGTACAAAGTATTTTTCTTTAGAATATTATAGTTCCTGCCAAATAGTTATAATTATTAACACTGTCTCAGATCTCTGAAAATAATCTTATGTCTGAAATAAATATGATAAACAGAATACAAGCAGCAGCCACAATAACTTGCATAAGAACCATTTCTCTATAATACTGTAGCTGCCATTACTTCTGAAATGAGTTGCACAAGTGACTATTCTGTTGTTGACATTAAGATGAGGTCTCACTATGAAGCCTAGGTTGGCCTCAAACTCATAATTCTCCCTCTTTGAACTCCCAAGGGATGGCACTATAAGCAAGCACTACCATCCCAAGTGTGACTTCAGCTTGATGTTGATCTTCCTCCTTGTCTCTGAGTAATAGGCTCCAAAGACTCCACTGATCAACCATCTTGTTGTCCGAACTTGCCTGCTCCTCACCACCACTTTACAGTCTGTCCTTGTTGGTCTGACTAGATTCTGCAGTGCAGAGATGTAGAAATAACAGATGTAAAGGAGTTGGTGTCGATCAGACCCTTTAGGATGAATTTTATGTAGCCGAGAGACATAAAGGAATCTCAACAGGAACAGCTATAAAGCTTTGTAAAAACACAGGCAACAATAGGAAATATTTAAATAAAATTAGTTTGAAAACTAAGTACTTGTTTACAGATATACTTGCTTGGTAAACAATGTCTAATGTTTGAATTTTCAGGAAGTCCTGCTGGGACTTCACAGTGTTAGGGATGTCTAATTACCTTTGCCTAACGAGAATGGCCATGGTACAATTAGGAACACATAGAATAGTTGGTGTCTATAGTAATTCCTGTTTGGAGAACCCCAGCTTGGTAAAGTATTCTCCAAAGTTTTGCACCTGACAAAACTTATGCAATATGAAGGAAGCACAAATACATTTAGCATATCGAGGGGCCAGCACTAATTGGCACCGTTATGCAGATGAATGACACAGAAGTGCTTCACATATTAATTTAGCTTGGACTTTTGAAGGGAAATTTAGAATCTTGATCCCAGTAGGGCAATAGGTCAATAGCACTGACCAAAACTAAAATTGTCAAACTTGTACAAATTAAAAAATAGCACAGGCAAATTACTTTTGTGAGGTACAAGTCCATCTGCGGCACATAGTAATGTTTATTTAATTGAGGCAAACACATGTGAGCCAGTGTCTCTACAGCAGGACTTCCCAAATGGCACGGCTGTCTTTTCTTTAAATCAGAATAGTACTAATTAAAAATAGTAGAACTGTCAAAAGAATTTCACTGGCCATGGTACATTGTATATAAATGAGATTATGTAATGATCACTTGGCCTGTATTAAACTTATGTGACTTTACCTTTGCAAACTTATGCATAAACTTCAGATGTAGCTATACACATTTCCGATCAGACGGGTATTAAATGTATTAAACTTTCTTTAAATATTTGCTCATAAAATGGTCATCTAAAATGCTTTAGCATAGACATATGCTTAAAAAATATTTTGTTTTACTTTGGTAAGATGGTTTCTAAGAAGCCTAAAGTCTGAGAAGTCCAGCAGAAGACACAAATGATTATCTTAACAAAGCATAACATCTTGGTAATTCCACAAGCACATACTGATCAAATTCAGTATTAAAATATCCAGTTTGGGGACAGTAAGATGGTTCATCAGGTAAAGACATCTGCTTCCAATTCTGATGACCTGAGTTTGATCTCTGGGACCTACATAGTGGAAGGAGAGAACAGACCCCTGGAAGTTGGCCTCTGACCTCTACATACATGGCCATGGCATGCACAAACCCCACACACATACAGACACATGAAAAAAGGAAAAAGTTAAAAATTGACATTTCTGTTATCTGCCATTGTAGTTAGGCCTACCTTCTGTGAAGTTTTTTGCTACCTGTGTTTCTTTAGTCTCTAATGCTATATTTAACAGTTAAATTCCTGCATTTTACCCATTTTTTTTAAATAAAGATAGAAAAAGGTGAACAGGGGCAACAGCTCCTACATAATAATGGAGTCCAAAAACCATCTTCACAACACACACACATGCACACACACACACACACATGCACACACACACATGCACACACGGACATATACATTCAAAGTCTGCATGCTACCAGCAGTAATTTTATCATAAAGTAAATTTTTAAAAATTCAAAAATGAGTGTTGAGAGGTTAGCTAATGAGTGGTTTCTGGACACTAAATGGAGATTAAATTTACCCTACGCTGCTTAAACACAAGACACAAACACAATAGCATTAATTCAGGGTGAGCTTCTAGATGAACTTAGAGAAGCTTATGGAAGCCTCATCAGCTAGAATTCTATCTCTGGGGCCACCAGGATAGCACAGACAATGCGTTCCATGCTTAACAAATCCAGAACAGAGATCTCAGTTGTTACTCTGTCTCTATTTAAGGCACAGACCCTTCATGGTTCAGCAAAGCCACGTGACAGATAGACTTCTGCCTTCCGTGTTGTAGGAAAAGTGCTGGAAGGGCGCAACAGAAATCAGCATTTCCTCAAGAGTTTCAAATTGACAATTGTGTGGTTAAACACCCTACAGAAAAGCTCAGAGTGGCCAAAATGTGGCTTTGCCACCTTAGGGAGAGAAGTCAAGCACTTCCTTGCCCAAGATTGAATTGTCCACTTCTCGTTCTGTGTCTTCTATCTGTCTGTAGTGTATGGCTCCAGGTCTATCTGTGACTTGCCTGCTGTAGGAGTCTATGGCTGCCTAATGTTGTCTTGTGAATCTGTACCTGGCAAAGGACTTTTTTCTTTCTTTTGTTGGTTTTCTCTTTCATCGATAGCACAGAAAACATCCCGTGTGTGAAGGAGTGGGGATACTTTGCAGAAAATCCTTAACAGGCTTTTCCAGAGGATGAGACATCAGAGTCTCTACTGCCCCCAGCGGACCGGTGAGAAACAGTGCTGCAAACGTCATTGCACATGGACTCTCCACACTGCCCTCGACGTGCATGGGGATGTTTGCTTTATAGGGTCGCTTTTGGCCTGTCTGCTATTTTCAGCAAATGATTATCATTATACACATATGGTCACACATACATTGTTCTCTAAACTATGAGCCTGGAATAGTGACACATCTTCCAACCCAGCAATTGAGAGTCAAAGGAAGGCAGATCTCTGTGAGTTTGATGCCAGGCTGGTCTACATAGCCAGTTCTAGGCCAGCCAGGGCTACATAGAGAGACCCTGTCTCAAAAAGACAAAACAAAGCTGTGCATTAGCTTAAATTGTAAATGCTGATCACTTGGGAAAACCCAAGGCAAGTAAGGTTGGTTCTTCCATTGTTCTCTGAAAGGCAGGTTGAACAGTCTGATTACACAGCATGTTTGCAGCCTTAAGTCTTAAGTCACCTCAAGGTGTATTATTAACTCTGGTTGTGAGCTCCAGTAAAAGCTATAGTCTCTTTGAATGTAGGAGATGTTTTCATAAAGGTTTATTGACACAGACACCTATCGTACAAATGGTGTAACAGTGTAGACAGTTCTTCAGAGTTCCAAGGCTCAGGAAAACCTCCAGGCCAGAAGAAAAGAAAAAGCTTAAAAGGAACTTATAAAGCTCCAACATTCTGGATGATTTAAAATAAATTCCAAATACTAATTTCTCTGCTTCAGTCAGAAAGTAGCTGATGCTGAGACCGGAAGAGAAGAAAGAGTCCCTGGAACAGAGCGGCTCTAGAGGTTGCTTGAGACTGTTAATTCTTCCTCTCCAGCCAGGAACAACTTGCTGTGAAGTGACCGACACCTCGAATGGGCCTTTCTTCCTGGCCACAGCTCACGAGGATTGTCGCCAGGGTGTTCCAACTTCACTTTCCGTCTAGGTGTGACCTTAAAGCTAAAATGGATTCCTTCTAGGTAGCACATGTCTGGAATCTTTCTTTATCTGCTTGTTTTAGTCAGAGTTGTCAGGAACAGAACTTATAGAATCGATAGGTGGAGAGAAAGGGGACTTATTAGAGTTGCTCGTAGGCCACTAACCTAATTTACAAGTCTAGCTAATCCAGTAATGGCTGCTTATGAAATGAAAGTTCAAAAATCCAATAGTTTTTCAGGCTCTGAATGTCTCAGCTGGTCTTCAGTATATGCCCAGGTCCTGAAGAAGTGGGCTATAATGCCAGTGAAGGAATGGACTTGCTAACTAGGGCAAGAGCAATCAGGCAAAGAGAGAGAGAGAGATTTCTTCTATGTCCCCTATATAGGTTGCCTGCAGAAGCTGTGGCCCAGGTTAAAAGTATTTAATTTAATTATTAAATAATTTAATTAAAAAAAAGAGAAATCCCTCACAGGTGTACCCATCTGCTTGGGTTTTAGTTAATTCCAGATGTTGTCAAATTGACAACCAAGAATAGCCACCACACCATTCAACCACTCTCTTTGCTTGCTTGCTTATGTCAAAGTTTTATGTACCCAAGCTGGACTCAAACTCTCTACGAATCTGAGGCTGAACTGCAACTCCTGATCTTCCTGCCTCTCTTCCTCCTAAGTGTCAGGGTTACAAGCACTGCTACCAAGCTGGCTCACTATGACTTTAGATTGAAGAGCTTAATCCACTTACATTCATAATTTTAATGACTGGTAGATAAGAATGTTTACCATTTCAATTATTGTAAAGTTCTTACTTTTGTGGAGTGTTTTTTTTTTTTGGTAGCATTTTCTTTTCTTTTACCTTTGTGATTTACTAGCTTTTCTATTGTGTTAGATATTGATTTCTTCTTTCTCTGTGTACCAGGTATAGATTTATGCTTTGTGATTGCCATGTAGCTTATATAAAATACCTTAAAATAAACCGTGAATGTGGTACCTCCTTACTAACATGGTGTTACTTACTTACTTACATGGTGGTTTATACTATTTACCTGTCTCCCCAATTTACATTTATGTCCCCACAATTTACATCAGTGTGCATTGCATATTCTTCTTTTTATAAAAAGACTTTATTTTTTACTCTTGTGGAAGGGTGAGTATAGTGATGTGAGTGTGTGTTGCCACGGACCAGCTCAGCGGAGCCCCTCAGACTGTGGGAAAATCAGGGTCTTGGTACCAGGAAGGCACAAGTTAGGCGAATGACAGACAGACACAGCGCACAAGGGAGTGGTTTGAATCTGCTGCGACTTTACTGAATTCATGTTGTCATTATATAGTATTCAAACAAAGAACAAACCAGAAGGTCACGTATCATTACTTGGCACAGTATGAAGGCTTGTTTTAGTCACATCAGTGATGAGCAGGTGTTAGACATAACACGTCCTTAGAAGGGGAACTCTTGTCCTTGGGAACATAA